>JAASFL010000023.1:0-56857 GCA_023333735.1 Globisporangium takayamanum
GCACTGACTCTGATGTACTTGACTCGATGGACGCACGTGCAGTGGGCAGTGAAGAGGCAGTGAAGAAAGCGGGCAAGCTCAAGCTCCAGGGCAAGAACTACGAGGTCCAGGACGGCGACATCATCTTCTTCAAGTTCAACAACTAGACGCTTTCGCCTCCTGCTGCTGTCGTCATGCCACGCACGCACGCTCATGCATAAGCGTCGAGCTGCCATCGCCACTCGTACGACGCAGACATGGACGCATTCGAGGCAGCTCAATCAGCACGTGTCCGTAATGGAGACTAGTGCTCCAGTGATGTTGCGTTGACTACCAGTGCTTGTTTCCTCACTTGCACAGCAGGCAAACACACACCGAGCATCATGATGCCCACCTCGCTCCGTTATGAAATGAACCGACGCGACTCTTGACGCCCTCGACCAACCTTTCGCGGCATTGCGTTTCGCTCTCTACGAGCACACAGCGCTTCTCCACACACACACACAGCACTTGTTCTCCTCTGCGCGTCGATGCGCACGACGAGCGACACGAGCTGATCGGATCTCTCGCAGCGCCATTGTCTACCTCTCTGTCTGTCTGCTGTGCTCAGCCAGTCCGTACAAGCGTCTTCCCTTGCTCTCTTGTCGCTGTCGAGTGACCTCTGTAGCGTGTGAAGCGATCGAGGCGTCATTGTGAGTAAAACTGCTTGGAGGCGTCGTCGTCGTCCTCTTCACACGTGCTTGCTCGTCTTCTCACCTCCTCCTGCTGCCTGCATGTGCACACGAACGTAGCCGATCGGGTTTGGCAATGAGCTCGAGCTCCTCTGGCTCGTGCCAAAGCAGAGCGGCGAGATCCCAGTCAAGCGCTCGGGCCACTCGTTCACGCTCCGGAGCACCGACACGGAGACGGCGATCTACATGTTTGGCGGCTGCGACCACAAGTCGCCGCCGGGTCCAACGAACGACCTCTTTCGCGTCGAAGTCAACAACGGTACGTCTCTTAGTGCCTCGCTCATCCTCATGGCTGCTCTCGTGGCGATCAGACGGACTGACCTCGTTCCTCGTGCGATCGCGTCACGCCGTCTCACTAGGGTACACGTGGTCGAAAGTGATCCCAAGTGTGAATGGACCGGAAGACCTCCCGCCGCCGCGCTGGCGCCACTCTGCCGTGCTCCATGACAAGAAGATCGTGGTCTTTGGTGGCTTTGCCGCTGAGAAACGCATGAACGATCTCTGGCTCTTCAACACCGAGCTACGTGTGTGGGAGCAGAAGCACCCGCAAGGGCTCTGGGAAGGACTCCCGCAGTGCCGCGGCGCACATAGTGCGACGCTCGTGGACGACAAGATGTACGTCTTTGGTGGCTACGGCGGCAATGGCTACGGCCGCACAGACTTCAATGACCTCCATGCGCTCGACCTCGTGACGTTCCGATGGGAAGAGATCGCAACAGAAGGCGAGAAGCCCGAGCCGCGCTCGGGGCACCAGACGTGCCTCGTCAAAGACCAGCTCTTTGTCATCGGCGGCTGGAACAGCTTCAAGCAGTTCCACGACATCTTTGTCTTTGACTTGCCGACCAAGACGTGGAGTGCACTGAGTGCGCACTTGCCAGCGCCGACGTGGAACCACACGTGCGTCGGCGTCCCCGCTGTGCCGCACTGGAAAGTCTTTCTCTTTGGCGGCAACAGCGGCGACCTCGCCGAGTCTGGCACGGCGCAAGGCGCGTACTTGAACACAGTTATGGTGCTCGACACTGGGAGCATGGAGTGGCTCACGCCGTCTGTGCGCGGCGAGCTCCCAGCGCCACGCGCAGACACGACGATGGTCTTTGACAAGAACACGAACCACCTCGTGTTCTTTGGTGGCTGGGCCAATCGCTGGTTCAACGACCTCCACGTCCTCAACGCGAGCGAGATCGTTGGGCCGCCGTACTCGATCTCGTCGATCGAGCCCAAGAGTGGACCAATCACTGGCAACGCGAAGATCAAAGTCCACGGCTACAATTTCACGGGGCAGTCAGCGAACTTGCGCTTCGCAGTCGCAAAGGGCTCGGTCGACGTCATGGGCACAGTCTTGAGTCCAACAGTGATCCAAGCCACGGCGCCGAGCTTTGAAAAGTACGGCGCTCTGCTCACAGAAGTGCGCGTGTCGCTCTCCGATGGACTCTACACGAACGTCTCAACGTCGTTCAAGTTCCACTCGGCCACGTCTGCGCTCAAGTCGCTCGCGTTCGGTCCGTGCTTGATCTCGTCGCTGAACGACAGCTGCCTCGCCGAGTTCCCGACGACGTTCATCATCCAAGCGCGGGACAAAGACGACAGTCCGCGCGACTGCGGCGGCGACGAGTTCACAATCATCTTGCGGCCATGTGATGCAAACGGCGCTGTGATCAAGCCGCCGGCGCCAGACGCTGCCGCCACAGTAGCTGTGGTCGAAGACGAGCCGCGCATCACAACGATTGTCGACAAGCTCGACGGCACGTACGTCGTGACGTTCACAGCGCCGGCTGCTGGCAAGTACCAGCTCTCGGTTGACTTCAACGGCACGTTCAGTGGCGTCGCTGGTCCCGTGCGCGGTTCGCCGTTCACGATCGCGTTCCAGCAGCCGAGCGAAGAGAACAAAGCCAAGTGCATGCCGCCGCTGAACGGTGAAAAGGACATGGATTCGTCCGACCACATCCGACGACTGATGGCGAACATGAACAAGCGCAATGGCGAGTTCCGTCGGATCCTCATTGACCTCCGCAAGGACATCCCGGGCAACGAGACCGACGGTCTCGAGACGCTCCGGAAGGTGAAAGAGATCATCCGGAAGCTCGAAGCCGAGAAGGACGCGAACCACCTCGTGCTCGACCAAGTGCGGCAGCTCTTCAGCACCATCAAGAAGACTGGCGGCCACGTCGACAAGGAGCTCGCAGAGATCGAGAGCATGGAGAAGCTCTTTGTCGACGTCCAGAAGCAGATCCCAATGACGGAGCAGCGCGTGCAAGAGCCCACGCGCGTGTTCAGCGAGAAGACCGAGGAGAAGATCCTTGCGTACGAGAAGACGATCCAGAAGAAGATGGAGACGATGAAGACGCTCGACTTTTGGTCGTCCAAGCTCGAGCCCGAGCGCGGGTGGGAGAAGATCGAGAGCTACGTCGTGGACTGGGAGATGGAGATGAAGAAGTGCGACGAGAACACCAAGCTGTGCTCGATCTTTGGCTTCCCGCAGCTCATGAACGAGTCGCTGCGGGTCATGGGGCTCATGCGCGCAGACGCCGAGGGCATGAAGACGGTCTGGGCGATCATCAAGCGCGCCAAGTCGTTCTTCGCAGCGACGCAGCAGGTCTTGTTCAAAGGCGTCGACGTGAACGTGCTGCAGATCGAGATCCAAGCCATGCTCAAGGAGCTCAAGAAGATCCCGAAGGAGATCCAGTGGTGCGACGCGTACACGTCGATCTTGAAAGAATGCCAGTCGTTCGACAAGACGCACCCACTCATTCGGTGCGTCTCGGCGACGTACATGCGGCCGCGCCACTGGCAGCGCATCATGGCGCACACAGGGCAGTTCCCGACGCCAGGTGAAGACCCAGAGCAGACGCTCGCGCTCATCTTGAGCAAGAGCCTCCACAACTTTAGCTCCGACATCACGGAGATCTGCTACGAAGCCGAGAAAGAGCAAGAACTCGAGCTCCGACTGATCGAGCTCGAAGGCATCTGGGCCGAAGTGAACTGGGAGATGAACGCGTACAACCCTGGCGCAGCGGAAGAGGACATTGTGCCGCTGCTCAAGGTCTCGGAGGAGAACTTTGAGCTCCTCGAGACGCACCAGGTCGATGTCCAAGGCATGAGCGCGTCGCCGTACCAGTCGGAGTTTGAACCGCGCGTCGCGAGTCTCCAGCTCGGGTTGTCGTCGATCAACGAAGTCGTCGTGCTCTTGGGCGACATCCAGCGCTCGTGGAGCTACCTCGAGCTACTCTTCATTCAGTCGGAGGAGGTGAAGAAGCAGCTCCCAGAGCTCACAGCGGACTTTGAAGACATTGACGTCGAAGTGCGCAAGATCCTCAAGCGCGCGTGGAAGACGTTCAACGTCCGCGAAGCGTGTACCGAAGTCGGCTTGATCAAGCGCTTGGAGGGCATCGTCGAGAAGCTCGAGTTGTGCAAGCACCGGCTAAAGGAGTTCCTCGACGGTCGCCGTCGGCAGTTCCCGCGGTTCTACTTCATGTCCGAGGCCGACTTGCTCGACATCCTCTCGAACGGCTCGCACCCAGACCGCATCATGCCGCACTGCTCCAAGATCTACCTCGCAACGAAGACACTGAACCTCGTCGACCCTGACGGCGGCGGTCGACCAGTTGCGACTGCGTTTGTCTCGGGCGTCGGCCACGAGGTCGTCGACTTCTACGAACCGCCGACGCTCGATGACGAAGCCGAGATCTACCTCGAGACCGTCATGCGCGCGATGCGGTTCACGCTCTTCAAGCACATTGAGCGGTCGCTCGTCAAGTACACGGAGATGCCGCGCGTCGACTGGATCAACTTTAAAGACGACACGGGCGAGCCCATGGACGCAGCGCAGATCATCCTCCTCGCGGCCGGTGTCCACTACGTCCAAGAGGTCGAGCGGTGCTTCCGTGAGATGCAAGCAGGCGACCCCGACGCGCTCAAGGTCTACAACAAGAAGCAGGAGCAGCAGCTCGAAGACCTCATTCGCCTCACACAGAGCAACATCTCGTCGGCTGAGCGCCAGCGCGTGATGGTGCTCGTTACAATGGACGCGCACGGTCGCGACATTGTCGCGAGCATGATCCGCGCCGGCGTGAACGACGCGACGTCGTTCCAGTGGCAGTCGCAGCTCAAGCACTACTTCTCGCCGACGCAAGGGAGCTTCCTCAAGCGCGACGCGACGTTCCGCGGCCCAAACAACTCGCGCGCGCAGATCCTGATCTGCGACGCTGGCATTCCGTACGACTACGAGTACCTCGGGAACGGTCCGCGCCTCGTGATCACGCCGCTCACGGATCGCATCTACGTCACTGCGACGCAGGCGCTGAATCTCCAGATGGGCTGTGCGCCGGCAGGTCCAGCTGGTACGGGCAAGACCGAGACGGCCAAGGACTTGGCGAATGCGCTCGGGAAGGTGTGCTACGTGTTCAACTGCTCGCCCGAGATGGACTTCAAGAGCCTTGGGAACATCTTCAAAGGCCTCGCGTCGTCTGGGTCCTGGGGCTGTTTTGACGAGTTCAATCGACTCGTCCCAGAGGTCCTGAGTGTCTGCTCCGTGCAGTTCAAAGCCGTGTGCGACGCCTGTAAGGCAGACGACGAGAAGTTCATCCTCGAGAACGACGAAGTCATGCTCGACCCGACCGTCGGTGCGTTCATTACGATGAACCCGGGCTACCTCGGTCGCTCCGAGCTCCCAGAAGGGCTCAAAGCGCTCTTCCGACCCATGACCGTCATGGTGCCGGACCTTGTGCTCATCTGTGAGAACATGCTCATGGCAGAAGGCTTCACGCAAGTCAAGATCCCCGCGTCCAAGTTCTACGGCCTCTACTCACTCCTCGGGCAGCTCCTGTCAAAGCAGCTCCACTATGACTGGGGTCTCCGCGCGGTCAAGAGTGTCCTCTGTGTCGCCGGTGCGTTCAAGCGCGCAGAGCCCGACATCCCCGAGATCGACTTGCTCATGCGCGCGCTGCGGGACTTCAACATCCCAAAGATTGTCGCCGAGGACACGGTCATCTTCTTTGGTCTCCTCGGCGACCTCTTCCCGCGCGACAGTCCGAACGTCGACGTCCGGAACGACCCGCCGCGGAAGCGCGACATGGAGCTCGAGTCGATGGTCCAAGGCGCGTCCGAGGCGATTGGGAACTCGCCGCGTCCAGACTTTATGCTCAAGGTCGTGCAGCTCTCGGAGCTCTTGGCGATCCGCCATTGCGTCTTTGTCATGGGATCGCCGTCGTGCGGTAAGACCGAGACGTGGAAGACGCTCAAGAAAGCGCGCGAGATCATGGGGACGCCAATGGAAGTGCAAGACTTGAACCCCAAGTCTGTGAGCACGAACGAGCTCTACGGCTACATCGTCCTCAAGACGCGCGAGTGGAAAGACGGCTTGCTCTCGCGCATCATGCGCGACCTTGGCTCGCGCCGGCGCGACAACGGCGACGAAGACAACAACCCCAAGTGGATCATCCTCGACGGCGACCTCGACGCGAACTGGATCGAGTCGATGAACTCGGTCATGGACGACAACCGCATGCTCACGCTCGCGTCGAACGAGCGCATTCCGCTCAAGACGCACATGCGCATGGTCTTTGAGATCCGCGACCTCGTGTACGCGACGCCCGCGACGGTCTCGCGCGCTGGCATTCTCTACATCTCAACGTCCGAGGGGTACCAGTGGCGCTATCTCATTGACAGTTGGCTCGAGTGCCACTGCCAGCAGCCGCTTGACCATCGGCTCAAGAACATGGTGTTTACACCGGACGTGCGCGCCAAGTTCCAAGGGCTATTTGACCAGTACATTGAGCCAACGCTCAAATTCTTCAAGAAGAAGCTCGTGCCGATCGTCCCAGTCGAAGACACGACGCTCGTGCCGAACCTCCTCAATATGATCGACTGTCTCCTCACGCCCCAGGTCCTCGACGACTACGCGGTCATGCAGAACAACTTTGTCTTTTGCTGCGTGTGGGCGTTCGGGTCGATCCTCACGCTCAGTGACGACGGCACGGACTACGCGAGTGAGTTTAGCAACTGGTGGAAGAACCAGTGGAAGGACGTGAAGCTTGTGGCGTCTGCGAGCAACACGGTCTTTGACTTTTGGCTCGACCCGGACGCGAGTAAGTTTGCGTCGTGGGCCAAAAGTCCGTACTTCTACACCGAGGTGTACAAGTCGCCGAGTCCGATCAACCAGATCACAGTCCCAACGACCGAGACGGCGTCGATTGCGTTCTGGCTCGAGAACCTCATCACCAAGAGCATCCCAGTCATGGTCTGCGGTCCTGCTGGCACCGGCAAGACGCAGAACATTGTCGGGATGCTCAAGAAGCTGAGCAAAGATGAAGCCACGGCGGCGTTCAAGTACTGCACGATCAACTTTAACTTCTACACGACGTCGGGATCCTCCAGCAAGCGATGTTTGGGCAACTGGAGCGCAAGACCGGCATCAACATGGGTCCGCCTGGGAAAGCAAAGCTCATCTACTTCATGGACGACGTCAACTTGCCCGAAGTCGATCCGTACAACACGCAGAGCGCGATCTCGCTCTTGCGCCAAGTGATGGAGTACCGCCACTGGTTCGATCGGCAGAAGCTCCAGACGCAAAACATCTTGAACACACAGGTCGTCGCGGGCATGAACCCGACGGCCGGGTCGTTCCTGATCGATCCGCGCTTGCAGCGCCACTTCTGTACGTTTGCCATGGGCATGCCGGAAGCGCCGAGTCTCGTGACGATCTACGAGACGTTCCTCGGTGGCCACCTCTCGAGCTTTGGCGACGAGCTCGCGAACGTCCAGTTCTCGAACGCGCTCATCAAAGCCGCGCTCAGTCTCCACACGAGCGTCGTGAACACGTTCAGCAAGACCGCGGCGAACTTCCACTACGAGTTCAACGTCCGCCACCTCTCGAACGTCTTTCAAGGTCTCATTGCATCGAAGAAGCAGCGCTTCAGTAGCACCGAGAAGTTTGTCTTGCTCTGGCTCCACGAGAGCGAGCGCGTGTACGGCGACCGCCTCGTGTGCAAAGCCGACATTGAGAAGTACAACCAGCTCGTGCAGCAAGTGAAGCGGTCGTTCCCAGCGTGCAACACGAGTCGGTACTACGCCGCAGAGAACTCGTGGCCGCTCATCTTTTGCCACTTTACAAAAGACGGCGACGCCGAGTACGACCAGATCATGGGCACGAACCTCGACGACCTCAAGATGAACCTCCAGGCGCAGCTCCGCGACTACAACAACAACGAGAACAACACGGCGATGCACCTCGACCTGTTTGACGACGCGGCCAAGCACGTTGCGCGCATTGTGCGCATCTTGCGGAACGAGAGCGGCCACGCCCTGCTCGTTGGCGTTGGAGGCAGTGGCAAGCGCTCGCTCGCGCGCTTGGCGTCGCGCATCTGCGGCTACATTGTGCGGCAGATCACGATCAGCTCCAAGTACGGCGAGAACGAGTTCAAAGAGGACTTGCGCAAGATGCACATGAACGTCGTCGAGATGCTGTCGCGGAACGAAGAGGACGGCGGCATTGTGTTCATGCTCACGGACTCGCAGATCACGAACGAAAAGTTCTTGATCTACCTCAACGACCTCCTCGCAAGTGGCGAAGTCCCCGACTTGTTTGCCATGGAGGACATGGACAACATTGTCAACATGCTGAGTGGCGCCGCAGGGACGAAAGACCGGAAAGAGGTCGTCAAGTTCTTCCAAGCCGAGATCCGCAAGCGCTTGCACCTCTGCCTTTGCTTCTCGCCAGTCGGCGACGACTTTCGCAGCCGTGCGCACAAGTTCCCAGCGCTCGTGAACTGCACGGTCATTGACTGGTTTCAGCCGTGGCCAAAAGAGGCGCTGCTGAGTGTCGGTCGCGAGAAGCTCAAAGAGATCTCGGACCTCCTCGGCTCGGACGACTCGCGCGCTGGCATTGAGAACTTCATGCCGTTCTCGTTCCAGTCTGTGAATTTGTGCGCCGAGCGGTTCTTCCAAGTCGAGCGGCGGTACGTGTACACGACACCAAAGTCGTACCTCGAGCTCCTGCAGCTCTACAAGAAGATCTTGCGGAAGAAAGTGAAAGAGTACGCCGCGGCGATCGAGCGCCTTGAGAAAGGTTTGCAGAAGCTCAAAGAGACGGGCGAGACCGTTGCGCGCTTGGAGGTAGCTCAAGGGCAAGCTCGAAGCGGCAGAGGACAAGAAAGCCGTGTCGTCTGCGATCGCAGAGACTGTGAACAAAGAGAAAGCGAACGTCGAGATCGAGAGCAAGAAAGCGAGCGAAGAGGCGGCCAAGTGCGCGATCATCCAAGCTGAAGTGACTGAGAAGCAGCGGTCGACGATGGAGGACCTTGCAAAAGCGGAGCCAGCGGTTGAGCAAGCAATGGCGGCGCTCGACTCGCTCAACAAGAAAGACTTGGGCGAGTGCAAGACGATGTCCAAGCTGCCAGCAGGCGTCGACGACATCTTTGCTGCGACGATGGTCCTCCTTGCGGGCGTCCACCCGAACGTCCAGGTCACAAAGACTGGCAAAGTCAAAGACGCCAAGTGGGACACGGTGAAGAAGCAGCTCTTGGGCAACATCCCCGAGTACATTGACTACCTCGTGGGCTTCAAGCAGGTCGTCGACGACGGCAAAGTCCCAGCGACGAACTGGAAAGACGTGCGCGAGTACCTCGAGAAGGAGCACTTCAACTACGACACGATCTTGACCAAGAACCGCGCCGCCGCGGGGCTCTGCTCCTGGGTCATCAACATTGTCATGTACTACGACATTGTTGTGACTGTCGAACCGAAGCGGCAGGTACTCGCTGCTGCAAATGTCGAGCTCGAAGCCGCGAACAAGCGCTTGCAAGAGGTCACGACGCTCGTCGCGGAGCTCCAAGCAAAGCTCGACAAGCTCTTGGAAGAAGCAGCGGCAGCTGAGAAAGAGAAAGAGGACGCGATCAACTCGGTCGAGCAAGGGAACCGCAAGATGAAGCTCGCAGGGACGCTCACGAACGACCTCTCGAGCGAGAACGTGCGCTGGGGCATCAACGTCTTGCAGCTCCAGAAAGAGAAGGACTTGCTCGTCGGCGACGTGCTCCTCGCCTCGGCGTTATCTCGTACATTGGTCCGTTCACCAAGCCGTTCCGCGACGAGCTCATCAACAAGCACTGGGTCCCGTTCCTCCGGAAAGCGGCGAACGGCGAGAGCATCGCGATGTCCGAAGAGTCGAATCCGCTCACGATCCTCACGGACGACGCGCAGATCGCGCAGTGGAACACGCAGAAGCTCCCGTCGGACCGCGTATCGACCGAGAACGGCGCGATCATCGTGACGACTGTGACCATGGGTCGTCGACCGCTCATCATCGATCCGCAGCTCCAAGCGATTGCGTGGATCCGGGAGATGGAAGCGCATAGCAACCTCATCATCGTCCGCGTCGGTCAGAAGCTCTGGATCGAGCGTCTCAAAGCGGCGATCGGCACGGACGGTGCGTTCTTGATCGAGAATCTCGGCGAGAAGATCGATCCGATCCTCGCACCCGTGATCCAGCGCTCGACGTCGCGCCGCGGTGCGCGGTACGAGATCCAGATCGGCGATGCCTCGGTGCCGTACAACGACAACTTCCACTTGTACCTCCACACGAAGCTCGGGAACCCGCACTACCCGCCAGAGATCCAAGCCGAGTGCACGATCGTGAACTTCACAGTCACGATCCTCGGCTTGGAGGACCAGCTGCTGAACCTCGTCGTGTCCAAGGAGTGCAATGACCTCGCCGTGAAGCGCGAGACGCTCATCCAGGAGCAGAACAACGGCAAGATCGAGCTCAAGAAGCTCGAAGACGACATCCTGTTCTACCTCGCGAGCGCCGACGACGACATCACGAACAACCAGCCGCTCATCAGCATCCTCAGCGACACAAAGTACAAAGCGCAGCTCACGCAGAACAACATGGAGGCGGCCAAGAAGACGCAAGAGTCGGTGAACGTCACGAGCGAGAAGTACCGGAGCATCGCAGCGCGCGGTGCGCTCCTCTTCTTCCTCATGAACGACATCAGCAAGGTCCACTCGTACTACATCTACTCGCTCGCGTCGTTCCAGCAAGTCTTCCTCTCGGGCATCTACCGTGTCCCCATGAAGAAGCCCGAAGCGCAAGACGCTAGTGCTAGCACCGCAGCTGCTGACTCTGGTGCAGGCGACGACGCCGGTGCCCGTAGTGGCGGCGGTGCGACGGACGACGAAGTGCCGGAGCTCACAGACGAAGAGATGTTTGCGCGCTGCCGCATCCTCATGGACAGCATCACGTCCTGCGTGTACAACTACGTCCGGCGCGGGCTCTTTGAGCGCGACAAGCTCACGGTCGCGACGATGCTCACACTCAAGATATTGCTCAAGGACGCACTGTTGACCGACACTGAGGTCGAGCACTTGCTCATTAGCAAGTCGCACCCAGACGCTGGCAACGCTGGCTCCGCGTCCGAGTGGCTCCTCCCTGTGCTATGGACCAAGATCAAAGCGCTCGAGCAGCTCAAGTGCTTCCAAGGACTTGGTGACGCAGTCCAGAACGACCCGGACGAGTGGCGCAAGTGGTTTGTCACAGAAGACGCCGAGCGCCAGAAGCTCCCAGGTGACTTCATCAAGCTCACGTCGTTCCAGCGCATGATCTTGCTGCGCGCGCTGCGGACGTTCATCCTCGAGTCGCTCGGGGAAGAGTATGTGAGCCAGCCGCCGTTCAACATGGAGGCGACGTACGCCGAGACGAACTCGTCGATCCCGATCTTCTTTGTGCTCTTCCCTGGTGTCGACCCAACGCCGTGGGTCGAGAAGCTCGGCCGCGCAAACGGCGTCAGTCTCGAGAACGGCAACTTTATCAACATCTCGATGGGTCAAGGCCAAGAAGCGTACGCTGGCGAGTCGCTCAAGAAGCTCAGCACCGACGGCGGCTAGATCATCCTCCAGAACGTCCACCTCATGCAGTCGTGGCTCCCAACGCTCGAGCGGCAGCTCGAAGAAGTTGCGACCGAAGGCGCGCACGAGAACTTTCGGTGCTTCATCTCGGCTGAGCCACCGCCGCTGCCAGACATGCTCAACATCCCCGAGTCGCTCATGCAGAGCTGCATCAAGGTCGCGAACGAAGCGCCGTCGGACATCCAGTCGAACTTGCGCCGCGCGTGGGCAAACTTTAGCGAAGACAAGATCCAAGCGTGCACCAAGCCGTCAGACTTCAAAGTCTGCTTGTTTGCGCTCTGCTGGTTCCACGCGATCGTGCTCGGGCGTCGGCGCTTTGGGCAGCAGGGCTGGAGCCGCGCGTACAGCTTCAACACCGGCGACCTCACGATCTGCGCAAACATCCTCCACTCGTACTTGGACAACAACCCGAGCGTGCCGTGGGACGACTTGCGCTACATATTTGGCGAGATCATGTACGGCGGCCACATCACCGACTCGTGGGACCGCCGCACGAACAACACGTACCTCACAGTGCTGATCAACCCAGGGCTGCTCAACGCCATGGAGCTCGGCCCTGGCTTCAAGTCGCCAAACCCAGACGAGTTCTCCTTTGCCGAGTACGCAAACTACATTGAGAAGAACATGGTGCCGGAGGCGCCGCCGCTCTTTGGTCTGCACCCGAACGCTGAGATCGGGTACCTCACAACGACGTGCGAGACACTCTGCTACACGATCGTCACGATCGGTGGTGGTGCCGGGGGCGGCGGTGAAGCTGGCGGTGACAAGACCGCAGCGCTGCGCCACATGATTGACGAGTTTGAGTCGCGGTGTCCCGAGTACTTTAGCTTGCTCGACCTCACAGAGCTCGCGACACCGTTGCTGACAGAGGAGCACGGTCCATTCGTGGTCGTCGCGATGCAAGAGTGCAGTCGCATGAACGTCTTGCTCGAAGAGATCCGGACGTCGCTAAGCGACTTGAAGAAAGGACTGAACGGACAGCTCAGTATGTCGCAGGCGATGGAGGACCTCGCCACGGCGATGTCGCTGAACGAAGTCCCTGGGCGGAACCCGTTCTCGCAGTGCAAGTGGGAGAAGAAGGCGTGGCCGTCGAAGAAGTCACTGAGTGGCTGGTTCACCGACATGGTCAAGCGCCACGCACAGATGCTCGTGTGGTCGACGGACTTTGTCACGCCGTTCTCGATCTGGTTGCCGGGTCTGTTCAACCTAACGGCGTACACCACAGCGTGTCTCCAAGTGACGTCGCGAAAGAAGTTCATGCCGCTGAACCAGATGACCGTCGAGACGCACGTGACGACGTTCCAGGACCCGTCGCAAGTGACGTACTACCCGGACGACGGTGTCTTTGCGCATGGGCTGATCCTCGAAGGCGCGCGCTGGAGCACGCTCGATGAGATCTCGGAGCGATACCAAGTCGGCGCGTTGCCAGCGACCGAGTGCGGCGGCACGCTGCTCGATAGCAACCCAAAGGAGCTGCTCTGGTTCCTCCCAGTCGTGTACGTCAAAGCCGTGCAGACGCAGCCGAGCTGGGAGCCGTCCTCGGTCGGGTACCTCCGCCACGACCCGCTCGTGTACGAGTGTCCCGTGTACCTCACGCGCTTCCGCGGCCACACATACATCTTCCTCGCAACGCTCCCGACGGACTGCGGCAGCGAGAAGTGGGTCCTCCGCGGCGTCGAGATCCTCTTCCAGGACGACAACTAGCGGATCGTCTGCGGAGTACTGAGAGTGAGAAAGAGAGACGTAGGAGTGCGTGGTCGTTCATGAGGTGGTGGTGCTGTAGATAGAGAGAAAGGATTCATATGAGTGCGTACTTTCATTCACACCCTCTCGGCACTGTTCCTTGCGTGGCGACAGCGTCTCAACACTGTCGACTGCTGTTGCGTGATTCAAAACTGGGTGAAGGTGCTTCGAGCGAGGCTGGACACACGCGAAGACGCGACCAGTGCACTCACTCGCTCGCTTGAGCGCTTAGCCCTGGATCTCGAGCACAAAGAGGTCGAGCATGCGCTTCGCTTCGACAGGCTTCCACATTGGAACGAGGTGGCCAGCACCCTTGACCGTCACGTATGTCAAGCCCTTGAACTCTTCGACAAACCCGCCAGTTTGCGTCGAGCCGTCGAGCTCAACTTGCCACGCAGCGCGCTTGCCCTTGCGCTGGAGCTTGAGCGACTCGACGGCCCAGAGACCGCCGATAAAGTCGCAGACCATGTCGGCGTCGCCGTGGTAGATCACGCCGTTGACGCCGTGTGCGAGCAGGTACTTCCAGATCGGCGTGACCTCCCAGTTGAGCGTGCTCGTGTAGTTGAACAGCCGCGTGGGGTCGACCGTGACCTTCGGGAGCCCTGGGATGAGGTCTGCGAGCTCGAGGATCTGCGCTGGCAGTGCGCTGCTGCTCCAGCGGTCAATGTCCTTCTTTGCGTGCATCGCGTCGCGCACGTCGCGGATGTTAAAGTACGTCTCGAGGTTCGAGTCGTTGAGGCACGGCGCACCTGGTGACCCGAGCGGATGCGGAAAGCCCGTTGGCTTCTCGAGGAGCCGCTTCGTGAGCTCGCGGATGCTCTCTTCCGGCGACCCAGCGCAGTTGCCCGCGACATTGTAGGTGTTGATCTGCTCAAACATGATCTTGGTCGTCGCAGTGAGCGTCGCTTGACCGCACGGCGTGTCAACGTCGCCAAACACGGACGACTTGTTCGAGAGCGTGGACTGGAACTCTTTCAAGTGCGGGCAGCTCGTGCGGATGTTCTGGTACTCCTCGGTGCTCAAGATGCCGTGGTAGTACGCAAAGAGGTGCTGCGAGAGACCCGAGAACTCGTTCACGCCATTGCCGACGACAAACTTCTTCAAGTTGATCACCGATTCGCCACGCGCGTTGCCGTCGACGACCTCGCGCGCCGTCGTCGGGACGTAGATGCCGCCGTAGCTCTCGCCCGAGATGATAAAGTCGTTTGCCCGAAGGTGGGGGAACTTGGTGAAGAACTGCTGCAGCGCAGCGTACAAGTCCCGCGCCTGCGAGAGGTCGTCCGAGACGTACGTCCCACTCGCGTTGTAGCTAAAGCCAACGCCAATGGGCGACTCGACGCAGATGAAGTTGGCGTTCTTGTTCCAGCTGTTGTCGTTCACGAGCAAGCGCTTGCCGTCCGGACTCACGAGTAGCGGGCCGTTCTCGGAGAAGCAGCCAGCGAGCGAGCTTGCGCCAGGACCGCCGTTGAGCCACAGCAGCACTGGGTCGCTCTCGGGCGTCGTGCTCTGCGACTCGGCAAAGAAGTAGAACGCTTCGCCGCCGTTCGCAAGCGGCAAGTAGCCCGAGAAGAGACGCGACTTGTACGCCTTGGGTAAGCCCACGAGGTCTTTGATGAGGTCCGCGGCGCCAGGGAAGTCGGTCGTTTTGGCCGATGCGCTCGCTGCGATCGTCGCCGTCTCGACAACCGCAGCTGGCGCAGTCGGTGGGAGCACCGACGGTGCGCTGTTGCTGCTGCTGCCAGTGAAGAGCAAGTTGCCAGTCACGAGCAGAACTGCGGCGACGAGCCCGAGCTTGGCAAACTTCTTGGCGCTCGATGCGAAGCGCGACTCGACGTCCGGCACGGCGTACGCGCCGTCGCGGGTCGTCAGCGGAATCGACTCGATCGCAACCATCCTCCGGGTTCCTTGTTCACTTGTTCACTTGCGCAGGCCGAGGCGGATTCGGATGTGCGGCGCTGCTCGCATGGCCATCAATGTGCGTACGAGGCACACGCGCACGCGGACGAACCCGTGCGAACCAGGCGCGCGCAGCCGCGCTGTTGTGCCATCAAGTGGGCTTCACTGGCGTTGCTGGTGTTGACGTTCACACACATCAAGCGCAGAGAGTGGGATCGCTGCATACAGTGTTCAAGTGATGAATATCAGGACCCAACTCGTTCGCTTGTCGACGAGGAACCGCAAGTGCAAGCAAGTGCAAACAAGCGAGCAAGTGCGATTGCTGTGCAACAACTGTCTTGTGTGTGTATCTCGACTGCAAGCACTTCCTACTTGTTGCTGCAACGAATAGAATGAGAGATGCACGAAGCGCTTAGAGCGTCGCGCCTTGCGTTGGCGCGGCCCCAGGTGCACGGAGCTTCACTTGGTTTCCGAGCTTGTCCATTGCTAGCAAGAGCAAGAAACACACAAGTTGTCGTCAGGATACAACAACGCAAGCCTAGCAAACAAGCAAGCAAGCAAGACATGGACGCACCGCTCTTCTTCTTCTGCGCAATCACGCCGAGGACAATGAACACGACGAGCATGACTGCGAGGAAGGCGCCGACGCCGACAAACACGATCTTTGGCGCGTTCTTGTTACTCGCGAGCGTGCTGCACGTGCTGATGTCCTTCACACTGCACGTCGCGCCAGTGTAGCACGTCAAGCACGAGCACGCCTTCGTGCCGTTCACTGTCAAGCACTGGCCGTTCTCGCCGCAGTCGCTCGAGACGTTGCACGCATTGCCGCCACTTGCGACTTCGTACTTCCCGCATAGATCTTCTTCGGTCGTGCCGACCTTCTCGGTCACAGCGACGTCGCACTTCCCGCCGTTGTCGTCGCACACAATGCCTTCACGGCTCTTTGCGATCCACGTGTCCGTGTCGACGACCTTGAGCGACGCCGCAGTGCAGCTATCGACGATCCAGCCGTCCGCTGTTGCGCGCGTGTTTGTCGCTTGCGTGGTCGTTGCGAGCGTCGGCGCCCATGAACATTTGGTGCTCGACGTCCAGCCGGCTTTCTCCGAGTACGGCTGGTACTTGGTGAACATCGCCTTGAGGTTCGTGTAGTCAGCCGATGGCACAGAACTCGGCTCTTTCAGCGGGTCCTGCGAACCGCCAGTAAACATCGGGAACTTGGCGTCCGGAGCGAGCTTGGCTTGCCCGTACGAGTACGCCAAGCCACCCGAGTAGACCTCCGAGAACATCTTCGTCTCGCTCGGTTTCTGGTAGTAGTACGGGATCATGCCCCAGTCACGCGCAACAGCAGCGTCCTCTTTGCAGCCGTACTCGCCAAACGCAACTGCGATCGGAATACCCTGTGCAAAGTTGATGAGGCGCTGGTACGCTTCGGCAAACGTCGACTTGGGGCACCAGCGGTACTCGTTGATGAGGTAGATGTCAATGCTCTTTTGCATCGCGCCGTCTTTCATCTTGTCGCCACAGAGCAAGCCCTGGATCTTGAGCACGTGGTAGTCATCAGCGTTGTCGATCTTCCCGGCGTAGCTACTGTCGGCCGCGGCGTACGCGAGTGGCAAGATCCGCATCTTCTTGCCGTTCACGCGCATCCAGTTCTTCAAGTCTGCGACGTACTGCTTCACACAGGCTGCAGCAGTGAGGTCGATCTGCATGATCTCGTTTGCGACGATGATTCCAAGTGTGTTGTCGTACGCCGCAAAGTTCTTGGCGATCTTCTTGCCGTACTCGAGCAAGAGCGCTGGGTAGCACGTCTCAGTCTGGTCAACAGTCTTTGCGCCGTTCTTGGACGTCGAGACTTTGCCGTCGGGTCCGAGCGCTTTTGTGATCGTCGAGAAGCGGTACTTGCCAAAGTACTCGTCGTTGTCGGGCGACGCTGACACGAGCACGTACACACCGAGTGCGGCCATGTCGGTCATGAAGTCTTTGTACGACTCGTCTGGGTTGATGTTGTAGACGCGGAGGGTGTTAAAGTCCAAGCCCTTGAGGTTCTCTGCGATGATCTTCTTCGAGTACTTGTTGTAGTACGTGTCGCTCACTGCGTACTCGTACGTCATCTGTGTCGTAAGGCGAGGCGAGGCGACGAGAAGTGTAGACAAACACAGATGGAGAGATGATAGGAGGCAGTGAGCGGCCCAGTCCTACAGAGAGCAGATAGACAAGAGATACAAGGAGAGGAACTAACGTACGCCTTTGATGAAGAAGCGCTCGTCGGTTTTCGAGTTGAACATCTTGTTGCCGCGCACGAGCACGACGCCGTCGGCTGGCGCAGCGTCGCTCGACTGCGCGAGCAGCGCGCTCGCGAGCACAGCGGCCGCTGTGACCAGCGTTTTCGCCCATCGGATCGCCATATCCTCTCTCTCTCTCTCTTGTTAGCTCTTGCGTCTAACGATGCGCTTCTGCCTCTTCACACACACGCAGGCACAAGAACACGAGCACGTCGGTCGTAGTCGCTGTTGTGATGGCGCTTCGCCTTCGCTGCTATTGTGTGTGTTGTGGGTGTCGCTGGCTTTTTTCGCGATGAATGATATCAAACTGCTTTGAATACAAGCCCGCGGGGTTTCATGTTCGAGTCTGTTGGACACAATAAGCAAGGATTGTAGAGAAAAATCCATTTGCATGGGACAAGCGCAATGGGTTCACAAAATCAGTCTTGCTAGTGATAAAACCGAGGTGCATTCCCTTATTTTTGTCACTACCGCTTGACAACCATGAAGCGAATGTGGTGATCGCATTGACCGGAGCTCCTTGCCCAGAGCACTTCTTGCAACACGTGCTGTGTATAAGGCAATCTGAGAGTGTATTGAGTATGTGCAAGTGTAGTATGCGGCGGCAAGGCAGGAAGCGACGATGCTCTACGCGTGCGTGTGGCGCTTGCAAAAGCTCGCAATGCGCGCGTAGGCGTCTTCGAGCACTTCGTGCGGCGCTGAGAAAACGATGCGGAAGTAGTTTGTCATGCCAAAGCACTGACCTGGGAGCACAAAGACCGACTCTTCGTCGAGGAGCTTCTGCGTAAAGTCAAAGTCGTCCTTGATGCCCGTGAGGACGCTCGTATCGACGCCGACCATGACGTACATTGCGCCTTGCGGCACAACGACCTTGAGTCCAGGGATCTTGCGCAGCGCCTCGGTCGTGAACTTGGAGTTCTTCTCAAGCGTGCTGAAGTAGTGCGTCTTGAACTCGGCAAGCGACTGCTCCTCGGCGCTGCCAGGCGCTGGCGTGAGCAAGTCTGGGATCGCGCTCTGCACGAGCGAATTCGCGCCCAGGATGAGCTGCGAAAGCTTAAAGTACGCCGTCCGGACGTCCTTGAGCACGTCGTGGCGATCGTTCACAAGGATCCAACCGATGCGCCAGCCAGGGATGAGGTAGTGCTTGGCGAGACCGCCGACGGCGATCACTGGCACAGTCTTTGTGAGCGCTGCGAGTGGGTAGAAGAGGTTTGCGCCAAACGTCATGTCGCCGTAGATCTCGTCCGAAATGATCGGGAGCTTGTTGAGCTCTGCGAGCGCAAGGATCTTCTCCAAGTGCGGCTGTGAAACACACACACACGCGTGAGTGTCCGGGTCTTGTATCAGTAGCATCCGAATGAAAGTAGGTCGGTCTGTACCTTGGAGTAGACGCTGCCGCACGGGTTCGACGGGTTGTTCACGAGAATCGCCTTTGTGTTCTCGTCCACGAGCGACTGCATGTGCTCCAGGTCGACCTCCCAGTTGTTTGCCGGCTGCACAGACAGAGGCACATGGGCGGGAGTGAGTGAGTTAGTGAGTGGCGCCGTTGTTGATTCGTAGCAGAACGAATGAGCGATACCAATGACTTGGGCACGTACGTCCAAGTTGTAGAACTTGCACTCGATCTTGTGCGTCTCACAGATGACTTGGTAGAGCGGGAAGCCTGGCTTTGGGAGCAAGATGTTGTCACCTGTTTACAGACACAAGAGATCACGTCACGTGCGGGAGAGAGAGAGAGCGTAGTATCGTCGTTGTGTGAGTCTCTCCACTGCGACTCGTAGAGGTCGTACGCGACCACGTGCTCTTGAGAATGCTGGACGTACCAGGGTTCAGCAGTCCCGTGAGCGCAATGTCGAGCGCGCCCGAGCCACCGCTTGCGATGATCACGTCCTGTTGTGAGTGTGAACATGATGCAGCCGTGAGCCTTCAGCACTTGGACAAGCACGTGATAGTGTACTCGGCAGTGAATACAGACGACTGAGGACGTACGTCTTTCGTGAGGGGCGCACTGGCGCTGCCGTACTTCTTCGCGATCGCTTCCCGCGCTTCTTCCGTACCAGCCGAGTGGATGTAGCCATTGTGCTTCATCGAGCTGTCAGACAACAACCAGTCGGGCGACACACGTCAGGACTTGCGTCATCATCGCACACACAGTCGATGCACTGCAGTGCACTGTACGCACCGGACGTTGCGCACAATCGACTCGACGAGCACATCTGGGCACTTAAAGTTGCCAAACACCGTCGGGTCACCTGATGAGATAGTAAGAGCAGAGGAAGATAGAGGAGGTACACATACGCGAGTGTCAGCGCATTGTATGCCTTGTTGTCGAAGCAATCGACACACAAATGCACATGGACTAGCCACAAACGCACCGAGCGAGAGCGGGATGAGCGCCTTGTCGGTGTTCTCGGGCTTCTTGATGTTGTCCACGATCTTGCGGATCGGGTTGGCGCACAGCATCGAGAACTCGGACGGCGTGACGTCCCAGACCTTTTGCTGCTTGAGCGCGCGCGGCGAGGCGGCGCCAGTCGAAGGCGTGCTCGTGTGCGAGGCCATCGTTGTGGTCTTCGTGCGTACGAGGTGTTGTGCGCGTGGGCGTGTGTGAGTGTGTGCTGCAGCAAGAGCGACGGAGAATGCGGCGCCACTCGAGTTGCTCGAGCGAGCGCTCAGGTCAGGACGTCATGGCCATTGCAAGCGTCGCATGTTGGTTGAACATCAGCGGAATAACGTTTCGAGGCCGGTTCACTTGCAATTTGTATAGTTGATGCGGCTAGGGTTTTTGCTAATCGACGACCATTTTGGATGAGACGACCACACTAATCGATTCGAATTGTTTAATATGTTTTTCGTTTATGATTAGAATGCCGCAGATTATCTGAAAAATATATATATTTGCACACCGTACAGTCTTTGATTCAAGATCGAGCGAGCGTGAGTTCAAAACCAGATGATGGCGAAGCAAGCCTAGCCTTGAAGCGACATCGCGAGCGCACACTCGCTGCACTCACTCGCTCACTCACTCGCTTGTTTGTACAGATACGACCTAGATTTCTTCGTGTGTGCTTCGCCCGAGCTTGCCTTGCCACACTGCACGCTTGCGCTAGAGCTTGAGCGACTCAACGGTCAAGAGTCCGCTGATGAAGTCGCACCATCATGTTCGCAATGTCGATGCGGCTTCGCCGAGGTAGATCACATCCTCGCACGGAGCTTGAGCGGCTCGACAAGCTAGAGTCTACTTGAGATAGATCACTCAACTCTAGTGTGAGCCGATCCGAGACCGACGAAGTCGCGTGACAGGAATCGTTGCCTCCGACATCCTGTTGCCGTCTTTCTCTTCGAATACCCCTTCGAGCTGTCTGGCTAGAGCGGGTTAGCACGATGCTGCACTTGGGTAGTTCGGACAACGAATGTGCATCCGTGAAGTGTCCAACAACAACAACATTGCCGAGGAGATCATTCAAGCACTCTGACATTCAAACGTCAGAGTGCATGAGAGTCGGTCTTGAGAGTCAGAGTTGACACTATTCCTGAAGTTGGCTATTCCTGCTGACATCGGTCGGGGGCATGTGCATCGGAAGTCGTGCCAACTCGAAGAAGGGTGGACGAGAGCTGTCGCCGCGTGAGCTCACCACAAACGCACTCGAGTCACCGGAAAACACAACGTACTGGAGCGAGTCATCACGCATCCTACATGACGTCAGACCACGCCGTGTTCAAGCGACTGTCGCGCCAGCAGCTCATTGTGCGGCGACGGAGTGTCGGCGTGCAAGTGCTGATCTTCACGACCAGTGTCGAGCCATTTCGTTGCCGGCGCTGCGGGCGTACGTTCAACGCGATGTGGAAAGCGCTGCTGTGCCACATCTGCGGTCTCTGGGCGTGTCACTCGTGCTCGAGTGTGATCGAGTGCGAGCGCGACGTGTACGTCATCCGCTATGTGCGCGCATGTGTGCCGTGCATGAGTCTCGTGAACAAGTGGCCCGATCCGGACTTGCTCGGTGCAGTCGTCGCGACGCCCTGGGTTGTGCAGTCCACCAAGTCCCAACTCGGAATCAACCTTGCCGAGACATTGCGTGCGACTCCGTACTGGCGCCGCGCTGTGCTCAAGGTGCTACGCCACTTTGGTCAGCCAGCTGTCGAGAACGAACACATGATGCTCGACGAGGTCGCGGAGCACGACTGGGCCAGCACGACGAACCACACACACGAAGGCTTGAGTAGCGGCGATAGCAGCAGACATATTCTACTCCTTCTAGC
Organism: Globisporangium takayamanum; assembly: GCA_023333735.1. Lineage (NCBI taxonomy): Eukaryota > Oomycota > Peronosporomycetes > Pythiales > Pythiaceae > Globisporangium > Globisporangium takayamanum. Next base: position 21,785 of record JAASFL010000023.1, read on the forward strand.
GAATGAAGGAACTGAGGCGTCAGCGGCAACAGCGAGCAATGGACGCGTCGCAAGTGTCTCCAAGCGACATCTGCTCACTCGTCGCTCTCATCACGAACGACGCGAGTTTGCGCATTTGCTCGTGCAGCAGTGCTTCGACGTCTCGGTCGAGGAGCTCCCGCTCGCTGAGTGCTTCTTTACCGAGTCGAACGGCGCGCGCAGTTACCCGATTCTGTACGACGAAGACGCCGAGTGGCCAGCAGACGCACCAGAGATCTCGACTGAAGCGGAGCGCGTCAAGTACATTGAGTACTACGGACTCACGGAGTCCAATGTGACAAACACGCTCGAGCTCCAGCTGCTCTGTGACCTCGCAGCAAAGGAGCTCGACGCGCTCACAGCGTACATCTCGATCATCCGCAACGACACACACCAGACTATCGCGTGCCGTCCACAGAGCACCATTGGTACGTGCGGCGCGCTCACGAAGCGCTCACAGACCATGTGTGCGTTCGGACTCGTATCACGCGACCGGCCATTCCTCGTGCGTGACGCAGCGCTCGACTTTCGGTTCCGGAACGTCGAAGCTGTCGCAGGCGACGCGAGCATTCGGTTCTACATTGGCTTCCCGATCGTCTCGGACTCGGGCGTGCACGTCGCGACGCTCTGCGTCATTGACACATCACCGCGACGGCAGATCACAACGATGCAATACTCGATCCTCAAGACCGTCGCAGCGATCGTCTCGCGCATCTGGGAAGAGCAGCACGGCGCTGTCGTGTAGCTAGCTCCAGCGCATCACAATAGCGTCGCTTGTTCATCGAGTAGACGAATGAGGGAGTGACCAGATAGCGCTCATAGTCGATGCCACGAGTCAACAAACACAGCGACGCTGATCTCGCTATTCAGAACGACCTACTTGTGTTCGACTCACAGACTTTCGCTGTCCACTCACGACTCGCTCCTCTCGTCACCACGTCGGACTCGACTACTGCACACTCAGACCAAACGTATCGAGCATCACACTAGCGCAGATCTTGCTCGCAAACGCGCTCTTCTTTGCCATGAACTGCGTACGGATGTGCTCGCCGCTGTCTGGGAACGCATTGAAAAGCGTCTCCATGAACTGCGCCAGCTGTTGCTCGGAACTCGCTGCGTCTGGTGCAACTGTGGTCTCCACGTCATTCGTTTTGCACGCGACGTCGACCTCGCGCTCCCAGCAGTCCGTGAGCAGCGCGACAAGATCGTCGCTTGCATTCGTAAGCAGTGCGCACCAGCTCATGGGGTACTCGGTCGCCAGTCGTTGCTGCACCGTTCGGAACGTGTCGTCACTGCCAGTGCCTGCAATCCAGAACAGCGCTTGCTCGCGATCGTTCTGGCTCAGCGCTGTGACGACAGACTGCACTGCGTGATCAACGTCGCTCTCTCTACACTCGTCAGTCGATCGCGGTGGCCGTGTCGTCTGGCTCGTGCCCGTACTCTTCGGTCCGACTACTTGTGCGCAGCGCGAGGCGAGGTAGCGCGCACTCTCGCGCTTGAGCAGCTCTTGCAACAGCACGCGCGCGCAGTACGGCGTGACCGTCGCTGGGACTTGCGCGAGCTGCTTCTGGAGACCGTCGAACCAGTAGTTGATCGCAATCGTGAATGCATCGGTGTCGACTTGGTGCCACCAGCCTTCTGGGATTACGAGTGCGTCTGCAGACAGATAGACAGGCAGTCAGACAGAGAAGGCATAGTGAGCAGCGTAGCTCGGGTTAGTCTGAGGATGCATCGACACAGTGATAGAGCTGACACAAGCACTAGCAAGTCCAAGGATAGAGAGCTAGACGAGAGAAGCGCAGGCGCCATACCCCCAGCGTTGACGACAAACTGCTGCGCTCGTGCCTGTGCGAATCGCGGATATGCTGCTGCTGCACTTGGGTCGCTCACATCCACGCGACTGTGGTTTGCAGATGCAGAGTGCACTGGGTGTGCGTACACATTACCACTTTCGCTTGGCGCATAGAGCGTCACCGTCTTGCGTCCATGCAGCACAACAAGCACGTTTGCGTACGCGTCGTAGTGGAGACTCGTGCGGCTTGCACGCACTGCGATCCACAGGTTCACTTGACTCAAGTCACTCGCACGGAATGGCAGTGTCTCGGGTCTGAATGGTCTCATACGACACGCACATGGTTAGGTTGCCTGTTGGCACTGATATGCAGCTTGCAGATACACAGCCAGGACGTACACAATGAAGTCGTCCATGATCCGAGGCAGCGCTGCGCTCGCACACGTCGCGTCCGGTCGGTAGACTGCAATCGGGCACTGGCAGAGGTAGAACTCCAAGTCGTCTACGTCTTTCAGCCAGTGCTCGGTGCCAGCGTGTGAGGCGCAGTAGAAGTCGACAAAGTCGCCAAACTTGAGCGCAACACTCTGCCGTGCTAGCTCTTCGCCCGAGTAGCATCCACTGCTCGTTGCTGTCGCTTTGCACGCGACATCGACGACAGTCGCGCGGTGGTGCACAAACGACGCGAGTGCTTGTACACCACTCGGTGCAAAGCGCGCGAGGTGCTCGCAGTCGCACACGCACTGCGCCGCAAAGCCAGCGAGCAGCTTGGGTTGCTGCTGCTTATCGTCATGGTGGTCCAGCATACTTGGAAAGTGATGCCCTTGCTTTTATCACGCTCCATACGGTCTATTCTGCGAATATGCGACGTGTGCCGGATGACCTCTTGGTGTCTCACTGCTATGACTGGAGCTCATTGAGCTCGCTGGATGAACGCCCCACATGCACGTCTGCTACTCTCTCGGTCTCTCTGTTTCTATCTATCTACGTGCATCCATGCATCTCACGACCCAAACTCGCTCGCGAGACCGCTGCGACTGCTCATACTGTGGCTACTGCTCAGGCTCATGACATTGGTGCTGCCACTGCCGCTCTCGTCGATCTTCGAGTGGCGCACGCAGTAGCCGTGGCGCTGCGACCACTTCTGGCACCCGCTCTCGGCGCACCGCGAGCCACCGCCATGCGCGCGGCAGTGGCCTTTTGAGATCGCACCTTTCTCACACCCGGGGGTCTGGCACCGCACGCCACCGCCATGGGTCTTACAGCACCCGCGCGACTGCACTGCACGCGAACAACCTTCGACGCGGCAGTACTTGATCCCGCCGTGCGCACTGCACTTGTGCCCAAACTGCGCGACGCGCGCACATCCAGCGTGCGAGCACAGTCGTCGTCCGCCGTGCCCTGAGCACGCGTTGTTGAAGCGCGCAAACTTGGGGCAACCTGGGACTTCGCAATGACGTCGACGGTACCGCTTCGCTTCGGCTTCGTCACCGTCGTTGTCGTCGTCACTCGTGCGCTTGGGTTCGTTCTGTTGGTTCTGTACTGCGATGCTGTCGTGTTCACTGGTTTGGTTGATCTGCTCCTGGGTACCAGCACTTGTCGAGGCGCTCATTGTGTCGCCACTGTGGACGCCATTCACTTGTGAATGATCTACAGGTGCAGTGGTGTGGATCACGCTGTTGCTGTCGTCGTGCTGGCTCGATGCGACAGCAGTGGCAGCTGTGTGAGTAGCCGTAGTTGATATGTGACTGAGTGGCTCGAACGGCACGCTCTCAAGCATCGCTGCAACGTCTACAGCTGTGATTGGCACCACAGATGATGGTTCTGCTGCTGCTGCGACTGTAGCTCCTGTAGCTCCTGTAGCTTGAGCAGCAGCAGACGCGTCGTCGGTTGTTGTCGCTGGAGACGGATCGCTGTCGCCACTTGGCTTTTGGTTGTCTTTCGCAATGACAGCAGCCATGAGAAGCGTGTCGATCCACTCTCGCACGGGCTGGCCATCGGTGCCGAGTGGTACCTTGGCTCCAGATAATACAGCCGCAGCGACATTAGCTGTTGCTGTCGTAAGAGTCGTGACAGCAGTCGCAGTCGACGGCCCAGATGTAGTGGACGCTGCTGTACTCGTTGCTTCTGCTGTGCTTGTAGGAGCAGGCGCTGGTAGCGTCGATGGAGCAGCAGGCGCAGCGTCTGCAAGCGGCAGCAGCGGCGCTGGCGTCTCGCTCATGGAGCACACTTTCGAGCTCGATCGAGCTTTTTGAGCACTGCGACACTGGCGCAGTATTTGGCAATTTCCATTTTCCAGGCCACATGAAATCGAATATTAGTACATTGATCATTGTATTTTGACAAAATATCGTTTATATCCATATGATCCTTCTCAATATCTATGAAATTACAAATATGAGCTCTTCTCGATCGACTGCTGCATCGAGCTCGGCTGCATGTGCATATGCGAGCCAAGGCTCGATCTAGGATCGACACATGATCCTTCTCAACACCTGCGAGCGATCCTAAAGGCAAGGCTCGATATCAAACATGGACGCCTTGTGTGTGTTGTGCTTGAGACTCCTTGCTTGAGCTAGCTTGCCAACACAAGGCGTTCAACACGAAATCCTTTGATCGTTGCGAAGAGTCGCAAGAGTAGCTGGATCGACGATTCATCATCCATGCGCGTCACATTCGCAGGCGTGCTGTGTCCGAGCGAGTCGCATGTCGAGGACACCATCGAGAGTGCAGATGCCACGCAGCGCTGGCAATGCAACGTCTGCTACGCGTGGAACAAATGTGTGAGCTCAATGCAGTCATCGGCGCCTCAACAGCAACTGTGTTGCGTGTGCACTCGCCCTCAGCAACCGCAGTGGCTGCACTTGAGCAAGCACGATCTCCAGGTACGCACACACACATGACACAACGACTTCGCAAGCACGCTTCTTGCACGCTTGCAGACATCTATTCACCTTGGTGAGCTGAGACCTCGACTGCTTTGGTCGCATGTCGTCACGTTCAGATCCGGCTAGGATCGCTCCTGCAGATCCGGCAGCAAGATGATACCAAGGACTCATTTGATGTCGGTGTTGTCGTTGCAATCGACCATGTGCACAAGCAAATCGAGCTTGTTGTAGTATCAAGCTCGTCGGATCAGAGCCTTGAGACTCGTCTTCGCTTCCGAGAGCTCGTGCTGACGTACCCGCAGCAGTTTGAGACTCTCGGGCCGCTCGCACACGACACCGAGAGCGAGAGCAGTAACAACACCTCGAACGACAGAGTGAGCGACTGGCATGAACGTTTGAGCAAGTACGGCATCTGCGGTACGTGTCGACGCGTGTTTCACATCTCCCAGGGCGATCCGCAGTCTCGGATTGCAAACAACGAGGTCGTTCATACGCTCCGAGCAAGACTTGGCACGCTACAGGCGCTCAAGCAGCAGCGCATTCGTGAACGCAAGTTTGCACTTGTGCTAGAAGCGACCGCAGAGATCCGCGCGCTCGAGCAGCAGATCCAGCACGCACGACGGCAGCTCGAGTTTCTCGAGCCGCTCTTCTGTCCATTCTGTAGCTGGGTCGAGCCAAGGCGTCGTTGTTTGAGCACCGCACCGTCACGATCGACAGCAGCAACAACAACGACAGAGTGAACGAGCGCGTACCTACTACGTGACAAGAGCATTCAATCAAGTCTGCGCAAGTGCCTCGCTCTACGACCACCACCACCATCACTATCACCACCAACGACTAGCTCATCTGTCATCTGTCATCTTTCTCTCTCGCGACTGCTTAAATACACGCGGTTCGCTCGCTCACCTCTCTCGCTCTCGTCTCTCTCTTCTTCACTCTCTCATCTCTTGCGATCGTGCTCTTAGTCACTGGATCGAACAGCCAAACCAGTTCGAGTCCGCAGCGTCGGCTGCGAGCATCCCAGTCATCTCTGTATCGAGCTGCTTCATCACAACGGCGACGTGGCTCACAAAGTACGGGAGCCACATTCGGTCGTAGAGGAACCGCGCAGTGAACGGGAGTTCGTCTTTGTACGCCTGTGCAACGTCGTCGCCGCCCCAGATGCGGCAGCGCTCGACGATCCACGGGATGACGACGCGCTTTGGCTTGCTCGCACGGAATATCCGCGGCACGACATAGCGCTGGAAGTTCGATGCTGAGAACGTGCGACCAAGGAGCGGACTCAAGACCTTCTCTTCTGCCGTCAAGATCGAGTGCACGAATAGATTGAGCTTGCGAATGTCGCTCTGGAGCCCAAAGAGCTGGTCGTTCCACGACGCTGACGCTGACGCAGCTGAGAACACGATCTGATCCTCTTGCGCAATGATCGCATCGAGCACGTCGTAGATGCGCGCGTAGCACTCGCGCACGTCGCGCGTCACGCGGCTCTCGAGCTGCAGCAGCGGCAAGAGCACTTTCGTCTTGACGTCGTGCTGGTTCTTGACAAATTCGACAAAATGGGTTTTAAACCACTGAAAGAACGCTGGGACGTTCCAGTCCGACCCGCGGTGCTGGATGCGCTCGAGGAAGCGATCGATCACAAACAGCGCGTGGCGCACGGGCTCGTGGATCCCGAGGAGAAAGCGCGCGTGCCAGCTCGTCTCGACCGTGTTGTTCGCTCCTGCGAGCACTGGCGAGAACACAATCGAGTCGCCGCGCTGGAGCGGACCCGAGATTGGGACACTCGCAACGTGTGCGAGGTCTTCCTCGGAGATGCCGTGGCGCAAGCGACGGCTCGAGTCATGTGCACGCGTGCTGCTTGGAGGCGGAGTCTCCATGGAGTTGGAGAGGTAGTAGACAGCGTTTGTGCGCGCAGACGAGAGCGCGTCGTCGTCTTCGTCGGCTGCTTCCGAGATGTCTGTGAGGTTGCTCAAGTACCGCGGCGAGTGGCTCACTTCGACGCTCATGCTGTTCCGCGATGTCGCGTCCGTGCTCCACGCGGATGCACTCGAGGTCGTTGCGAATGAGAGTCCGTCATGTCCCCAGATGTTTGACAGCTCAAACGCACGCGGACTGCCGTAGCCCTGTTTGTAGTCGATCGTCGTGACGACGTACGCGACTTGGCTGATGTCAATGAACTTGACGACGCTCGCGTGGTTCCGCTCCGCAGTCGTCGGCGGCGCGGTCCAGATATTTGTGTAGAACTCGGTCGTGTCGCCGCGGGTGTGCGCTGGCAGCGCAGGCAGCGCGAGTGGATGGCGCTTTGCACGGCGACTGCGCGCTGTGACCGAGAGCTTGCTCTGCTCGAGCGGCTTGCGCTTACTGCGATGATGATGATGGCGGCGACCTCCAGGCGACGACGACGACGACAGCGACCCGCTATGCGCATGCTCTAGTCTTGTCGTCGCGATCGACGCACCGGACGCCGACTGCGGCGCAAGCGCAAACTGGTACGTGATCTGCGTCATTGTCGGACAGAGGAGCTCGCGGCACCTGTACTCGATCGGCGTGTCTGGGTCGCTGCTGCTGCTGCGTGTTCGTTCAGCTGTGAGCAAGCACTACGCGAGCGAGCGAGCAAGCGAGAGCACGTGATGTGCGTGATGTAGTGGCGGTGATGGCGGCTGACCAGCAGGATACGCAGCGCTCAATGCGCTGTTGTTGTTGCACACACAGAGAGAACAAGCGAGAGACAGCAGCGCGCAATTGCGAAATGCTGGCAGATGCGTGCGTGCGTCCGACGGCCCAGCTGTGCGTGCCATTCACACAAACAACATGCACACACAGTTCGAGACGTTAAGCGCGAGCACCAACTCCTTTGCGACAGCATCTGGCCCGCACATCTGCCATCTGCCTGCAGGAACGTACGTAGTGGTTGCGAGCAGCGACCTCCTCAGTCACTCAATCGATCGTTCGTGCTGAAGCTGACGTTTGCGGAATGCAGCGGTGCAGTGCAGTGCGTAGTGGGAGGAGGGCGAGCAAGCAGCATCGATCGACCGACCGTCGTCGCCCTTCCTCGCGCTGAGCACCAGCGCCGAGCACCAGCACCCACATACAGAGCCAACATGATTGATTCTCTGTTCTTCTCTTCCGCAGCGCCGATGATGTGTCGCGAATGTATCGCAAAGTCGCAGATGATCATCATGTCAATCTACATAGTTTAAGTACTGTAGATACAGGAAACAAGTTTAGGATAATAACCTAAATGGAGAAAGATGGATGTAGGTTCGTGATATTCATCTAGTTACGTAATATAGACATAGGTGGTGCTGATCCCGGTTCTAGCAAAGCGGCAGAGTCTGTTCGCTCGAGCCATTCAAGCCGAAAGAAGCCACTACGAAAGGCACACAACACACACGAGCTCGTAATGTTGCCTTGCTTTGGCTTGGTACATGTAGCTGCTTTTGTACACGCATACTCTGCTCTGCTCGTGACTGTCTAGGAACGAAAGAGAACACATTGCAAGTTGACCTGAGACGACATTCATTCGCGTCGGTTCGTTCTCGCTTATTTCACTACCAACTCACTCCGGTTGAACCTCGCTTTTTTCATTATTTCAGCTCAAATAGACGTCGTTACGCTTGAAGAGTCGTCGACAACGACGCTTCAAGGCGACGATGCCGCACGAGCGATCTTTCACTCGCGCTTCCGCTGCAGCCGCGCCACGCCACGCTCATCCAGCGAGGCGACCACACGCGCTGCTGTTGCTGCTGCTGCAGGACGCATAACCACGACTGAGCGACGCGCAAAGTGTGTGCGCTGCGGGAACGCATCAAGCAGTAGCTACTCTGTGTGAAAGTGAGAATCGACCGAACAACGCGTGCTGCTGTGCACCATCAGCTCGACGCGCGAGGGTAAGATAGTATGGGGCAGCAAGCGTCGCTTGACGTCAGTGCGCCACGAGGTGCTGCGTCGCGCTTGCGTCTGCTGCCACCGAGCTACGTTGCGCTCTGCGATGTGCCCAAAGCCGGCGACCCTGCTGGCAGCGCCGTGACGACAACAGAGGAGATCAAGGATGCGCTGGCCAAGATCTTGGAGTTTAGTCACGCGATGCGATGTCTTCCACGAGGTGCGCTGTTACGCTGCTGTATGAATATGTGTGTGTATGAATGAATAGCTCACAGTCTGTGTTACCCTGTGATCTTGGAACCTGTGAAACAGAGAGCGACGTGAGCGGTGCAGTGCCAACGCAGAGCCCTGAGCAGCAAATGCTCGAGATCGCGAGCTCCGTTGACTCTGTGAACGACTTGTTTCAGTACATTGCCGCTCTCGCGGCAACGCCAATGGACCAGGCCGGACGCAATGGTGCCGAGTCGCTTCGCACGCTCAGTGACGCGAAGCGAGACACTGTCCCAGGCGTGTTCGACGCGCGCATAGGCAGCTACGTGCGGAACCTCCAGAGCGTGTACCAGCTCACAAAGAAAGAAAAACACCGCTTCGAGCAGCGGCTACTCGCTGCGCGCACGCAAGCAGCGTCGCGGCGCAAAGTGAACCCGCCGCCACTGCCACTGCCGACGCAAAACTGCATGACCATGGGCTGGGACTTGGTCGTGCACCTGCTCCGTGCAACGCGCACGGACAATGCCGAGCACTACGTTGCGGCGCTCGAGATGATCAAAGAGAACCTCTTGCCGCTCAAGCCAACGACGTACACAGACAGCATGTACCTCGCACCGTCGACGTCGTCAGCGTTCAATATGCTGAGCGACTGCCTCAGCGACCTCGCACATCCGATCGCGAGTAAGCCTGCCGAGACAGAGGAGCGTCTCGGCGCCACTACGATCGAAGCGCTTGCTGAAGTCGGCTTGGCACGTGGTTCACTGGCGACTGTGCTGTCAGTCGTGTCGTGGCTCCTGACGCAGCAGCCGTCGACTGCTGTGAACATCAGCACGACGTTGTCGAAGCTCGCAGCGCTCAAGGAACAGCCAATGTACGGCAAGTGCGAGGCGTCAGGCGAACTCTACTGCTGCGGGCAGAACTCGTACGGCGAGCTCGGTGTTGGCGACGACATTGAGCGCCACCAGCTCACGAGCGTGTCGATGTGCGGCTGGGACGACATTCGCCAGATCGTGAGCGGGAACGAGACGCTCGCAGTGCTCACGAACGACGGTGTCGTCTTGACGTGCGGACTGAACAAGAGCGGGCAGTGTGGGCAAGGTCACTTTGACGAGCGCGTGATCCTCCCTCGCCCTGTGCAAGCGCTGCGCTCGCAGCGAGTCAAGTTCATTGCTGCCAGCAATGGCTGCGAGCACATGATTGCGCTCACGGAGACGGGACTGGCGTACTCGTGGGGCTACAACGACCGCGGACAGCTCGGTCACGAGAACCTCACGACGAAGACCCACATCCCGAAGCTCATTGAGCCCATGAAAGACAAGAAGCTCGGGTTCGCCGCCGTGAGCTACCACCACAGTGCGCTCGTGACCGACACAGGCGAGCTGTACACGTTTGGCATGAACGACTGCGGACAGCTCGGACTCGACCACACGCAGCACCAGTCGACGCCGCAGCACGTGAAGACGCTCGAAGGACACGAAGTCACGATGGTGAGCTGCGGACTGTACCACACGATCATCTGCACGGCGTCTGGCGAGCTGCTGTCGTGCGGCAAGAACGACTACGGGCAGCTCGGTTTGGGCCACAGTCGCCAAGTGAAAGTGCCGACACTCGCGCCGTTGCCGAGCGAGATGATCTGCTTCGTCGCGTGTGGGTACTACCACTCGGTCGCGATCAGCACTACCGGCCGGACGTTCTCGTTTGGACGGAACGACTACGGCCAGCTCGGCATTGGCTCGAAGATCCACCAGAACGTCCCGAGCGTCGTTGCGCTGTCTGCAAACACGCGCATGACACGTGGTGCGTGCGGGTGCTACCACACGGTGCTGCTCTCGGAGCAAGGGCAGGTGTTTGTGTTTGGACGGAACAACAAAGGGCAGCTCGGGAACCGAGGCAGCGCGGACTCGCTCCTGCCTGTGCCGCTCAAAGTGCGACCTGAGAAGAGCGCGCGCCGGTGCATTGACGTCGCGGCTGGGTTCTACACGACGCCACTCATTGTCGAGCGTAAGCGCGAGAACGACGACGGCGACGCAGTCGTGCTCGACCAGAGCTGCATCGTGTCGATCTGCGGCCGCGTCGACATTGATCGATCCGGCGAGATCGAGGGCTTAACTTTGGCTCGATCTCGACCGTCGGCGTCGCACTCTTCCAGGGCAAGTGGTTCTACGAAGTCGAAGTCGTGACGAGCGGACTCATCCAGATTGGCTGGATCGACGGGTATTTCCAAGGAAGCTCAGACCAAGGCGAAGGCGTTGGCGACCACGCGCACTCGTGGTCATACGATGGCAGCCGGCAGCGTCGGTGGAACAGCGGGTCGTCGTCGTACGGCGAGAAGTGGAAAGCCGGCGATGTCATCGGGTGTCTCCTCGACTTCACGACGTGTGAGATGACATTCTTCCGTAACGGCATCAACCTCGGCGTCGCATACGCCGAGTTCAAAGTCACGCCGTCAGACAAGAGGTCGGGTCTCATGCCTGGCATCAGTCTCGAGCGCGGCGAGATCATTCGCGTGAACCTCGGCCACCAGCCGTTTGCGTACCCACCGACGATCGCGAGCGACTTTGACAGTATCTCACGCGCGATCATCTCGCCGACGTCGAGCGCGGTCTTGAAAGCGCCAGAGATAGTTGTCGCTGATCCATTGAGCTACCCACCAGCGCTCGAGGGCAGCGCGTCCGTTGTGGCCAAGAACATGATGTTCGTCGTTGGCGGAAGCATCGTCGACGACATAGGCGGCAGCGGCGTGCTGAGCAACCACGTGTGGGTGTACCACCTCGGGAGCAAGCGGTGGGAGAAGTGGTCGGACTTCCCCATTGGTATTCGCCACCACCAGATCGTTGCGATCGACGACAGTCAGATCCTCGTGATCGGTGGCGAGAGCAACTCACCGTCGTCGCGTCACATGGATCTGTACAAATGCTCGACTATCAAGAACGCCGATGGGTCGCTCCCAACATGGGAACTCATCCAAGGTTCGATCGGTGCAGCGACATCGTTGCCGCAACCTCGCGCGTTCCACACTGCAGCGTCCATTCGCGTGCGTCTCGACTCGATGGTGTTCATGTTTGGTGGCCGATCTGCTGAGAACGAAGTGCTCGGCGATGCGTGGTACCTCTCGCTCGAAGACTACTCGTGGTCACGCCTCCCGAGTTCGCTGTCACTCGATCCAGGGCCGCGTATGGGCTGCGCGTCGTCTGTGATCGGCGAGTGCGTCTACGTCTTTGGCGGCCAGGACAAAGAGGACAAGTTCCGCGCCGATCTCTGGCGCTACAACACGTTTGATCGGCAGTGGCACTTATGCCATGACGACAACATCTCGAGCCTCCACGATGTCAGCAGTGCTGACCCCGCTGCGACGACACACACGCGCAGCGAGTTCAACCCTGCGATGCCAGACGCACGCGTGAACTATAGCATCTGCTCGGACCTTGGCAACGTCTGGGTCTTTGGCGGCGTGGATCGCTCGGGACAGCTCTTGACCGACCTCTGGTGCTACTCGATCACAGCGCAGAAGTGGTCGTCGATCGAGTTGAGCGTCGACGACAACAGCATCGACGGCTGGTCGAACGTTGCGATGTTTATCCTGTCTGGCACTGCGACTGCGCTGTACAGTGCGTCCGATGCCGTGCAGTCGCCGCGCGCAGATGGCAACTTGCTCTTGTTTGGCGGGAACGTGCGCGCGAACGGCGCGACAACAGCAACGAACCGATTGTGCAGCATCGCAACGTCCGACACTACGCGCGCGTGCAGCGTGGATCTGACCAAGAGCGTGTCGACCGCTGGCAAGTCGACGCACATTCTCGGCATCTTGCGCGCCAAGTGCGGCAGCGACACGAGCAAGACGACGCAGCACTGTGTCCACGAAGCGCTAGACTCTGCCATTTGTGTGCTCTCGCACTTGGACCGCCTTGCTGGGAACGACATCCCAGCAGAAGACACCGAGACGATCCAGCTCTCGCGCTGCAGCTACCGCTCGCTCTGCATCGATCCAAAAGAGAAGACATTTGCTGCGCTCCTGCAACTGCTCGAGCGCATTGCGAGTCGGTTTGTGAGCGTCGCGTCGCTCGAGACGCCATTGAGTCACGGGGACTTTGTCGCCCATGTGCTGTACCCGCTACTCGTGACGATCCGGATCTTGAAGTTCAACTTCTTCGAGGTACGTGCCTGTGTGCGCGCTAGTTTGTAGATACCTCAGTGTCAAGTCTCGGCATGAACTTGGTCATTCCTATGATTGTGTGCCAACATTTGGCTGTGATGTTGACTGTGTTGCTCGTTCTAGCTCTCTCGGTGCTGCCTTGATACGTCCGAGATCGGGCTGTCGGCGCAAGCAACGATGCCAGGCGGTGTGCTCTTTGCGATCCGCGAACTGCTCTTTCAGCTCGCTGGGCACTCGCCGACTGTTCCTGCTTCAGGCGAGACCCTGTGGTTCTACCACGCCGTGAAGCAAGAGACCGCGTCGTCGATCTACTACGGCTTCTCGACGCTCTTTCCGTCGCTCCTTGACCGCATCCAAGTCATGAACCGGCTCCTTGGCGACACGTCCGTGGAGCAAAGCGGCTGCTCGCCGACCAAGAAACTGCTCGTGCCGATGCTCATCCCGTGCTTCACGCCTGCAAAGATGCTCTTCCAGCTCATGAGCGAGTCGGATGCGCTCTTTGCGGTGCCTGCATCGGCTCGTGTTCAGATGCTCGAGTCGACGGCGACGCCTGTGATTGTTCGGTTCATGAACACGCTGCTCGATACGCTATGGCGCCAGACACTCGATCAGCTGGGAGACCTGGACGAGTGTGTCAGTGAGAAGACAGCGATCGTGAAGAGTCTCGAGACGCTCGAAACCAGCAACGAGTTCAATTGCCTCAACGTGTTCTTGCGCGCCGCGATCTACTGGTGCGCGCAGCACACGCGCGATGGCTGGTTCATTGTCCAGTCCACGTGCGCGAAGCTCGTATCGTTCACGACGACGTTAATGAAGCGCGCTGCGTCGCTGCCATCGAGTCGCGCGATGGCGCTTCCGTGCATCATCCAGCACACGTTCCCAGGGAAGCTGCTGCCGTTCGCACTGCTGAGTGTGTTGTCGCTCCCAGCGATTCGAGAGCTCCTGCCGTCGTTGCTTGACGACTTTTGGCCCAAGCTCGAGCAGCTCGCACTGTCGACGCATGGCATGCTCAAGACTTTGACAAGCGGTCACGACGTGGAGCAAGCGCCAGCGACGGCGCTCGCGCAGTGCGACCGCAGCAACTGCTCCAAGTTCGACCTCGCTCAGTCGGTTCACATGGCGCCTGAGCTACGCAGCTGTCTGTCGCTGCCATCGGATGCTGTGTCAACGACATACCGCGACGTCTTGCAGCGTATCTGGACGAAAGCAGTTGCGAGTCCAAGCGTCAAGAGCTGCAAAGTGAAAGACAAGTAAGATGGCTCGGAGCTGCACCGCATTTCGATTCCATCCGACTTGGCGGCGCTATTTGGCTCGGAGACGCTCTTGATTGAGTGCACTAGCAGCAGCCTTGCTGCAACGGCGTTGCGAACCGTGACGTTTGAGTCTGGCGCGATCTCGTTCGCACCGAGTCGCACGATCTTGTCGCAGCAGATCTATCCGCTGACTTCCAACGAGCCAAATGGCGTGTCGTTGGATGCGATCACTCCATCGCAAGCTCGACCTGAGCGTTCAACGAGCGTCGCACGCTCACTCGAGTTCTCGGATGCAATGCTCACAGAGTTACGCGTGGCTGCAAGACCTGCAGAAGATCTTGGTCTGGGCTGGCAGCCACTACGCCGCCACGCTCATCACTGGCGCCGAAGCGCAAGCCGACCCTGCAGTCGACCCACGCTGGGCCGCGTCGCCACTCTTCCACGGCGGACTCATGGGCGAGCGCGATGCGAGTGTCAACACAGAACGCGACGAAGTGCTGCTGCAGCAGATCGTCGACAACGTCGGACCAGGGAAGAAGCTCGTAGAGAAGGTCCGCAATGCGCTCGACCCATCCGTTGCAGGTGGCAATGGCACAAACAACCTCCACTTGAAAGCCACGCGCTTGAAGCGCCAGAACAGCGTCGACGCTGCGATCGAGAAGAGCGGCGGGTACGAGATCGTCGATCGCGCTGTGCGTGGTGCATTCGCCGCGCTGCTCAAGCACAGCAACGTGCTTTACATTGCGGAGCCACTGTCGAGAGACGGCGTGCCGTCTGAAGCGATCGTCGATGCGTGGCGATCGGCACTGCAGCTCCGTCGATGGTACGTCTCGATAGCAACAGGGACACAACAGCGTGATGTGACCTGAGTGAATGCGTGAGTTGCTCACATTCGTTGTGTACGTGCTCCAACAGGATCGTACGCGAGCAACAGAAGCTTGCGGCGCTCTCCAGGTGAGTTCACACTCCTCGACCGCTTGAGACAACATGTGAGCTGAACCACTCGACTCACAATGGCGATGATGTTGCTGTCGATGTGCTGCAGCGAGCGAGCTGGGACCGACAACTTCACGCCTGAAGCACTTGCGAAAGAGCGGCAGCAAGCGCTCTACAGCGCAGTATGCGAGCCGATCATCGGTCGCGCGCTCTTGCTGCTGCAGCTCTCGCCAGCGCCGATCGCGACGCCGTTTGTGTGTTCGTCGCCAATCAAGCTCTTGCCCGGGATCTCGTCTGCTCCGCGCTACGGTACGCTTGAGAGAGCGAGCGAGCTGTGCTAACTGTGCTGCGTTGCATGGCGTCTCACATGCTACGTATCGTACGACCATGTGATGCTTGCGACTGCAGACTTCTCAAAAGCGAGCAGTGATGCGAGTGGCGCAGTCACAGATGCAACTACCGACGAGCAGTCGGTGCGTCAGCTCAAGAAGCTCATGGAGACGAAGAGCACGGAGACGATCGAAGAAGAGGACGAACGCGTGCAGCTCGACATCTTTTCGTTCCTGCAGCAGTCGAATGCGCGTCCAAGCGATCCAGTCGAAGCCATGATCGAAGAAGGAGACAGAGAAGGCGCTGCTGTTGTGCCTCCGAGTCGAGACGATGTGGTGAAGCGCGTGCTGGAAGCACACCGCGACCGAGCGCAACGACGACTGAAAGGCGTGCAAGTCTTTCTGCAGTTGCTCGAGTGCACAGAGGAGATCCCAAGCTCGCGCTTCCACATCATTCCTGTCCTGTCGTCTGCGTTCAAACGCTTGACACTCAAGCCAAGTAGCAGCAGCACTAGCGACTTTCCTGGCGTTGGTGGCAGCGTATCGTCATCGTCATCGTCATCGTCGTCGTCGATCGTGAAAATCCACTTCCTTCAAGACCTCGAGTTTGCTGGCGCAAGTCGGTCCGCGCTGATCAGCGACGCGTTCTTCAGTCTCTTGGCAGCGCTCCTGACGTCGTGCACGGAGCGCTTGAGCCAGATCAAGCGTCTCGTCCAAGCCACACCGCCGCTCGCACAAGGCGAGCAGAAGCTCACGCTCGGCCAGCTCCATCACGCGATCCACGACATGCTCCTTGTGCTCGAAGTCTGCTGCGTACCGTATCGCCCTGGCGACTGGGAGCACATTGACCGCATCCAACTCCCGTCGCTCTTGACCGACTTGACGAGCTGGAGCGACTGGAAGAACGCACTGGAGCTCGAACTACCAGACGATGCGAGTGCAGAGCACTATGCGCTCGAGAAGTCACCGATCTTGCCAGTCGGCGCCGGTTCGCGGTGTCCGAAGATCATCTGCTCGCACAACGTCACGATCGGCACGGACTTGCACAAGCTCACGCTCACGCACAAGCGATGCGACAATGGATCGCTCGAGAGTATCACTGGCGGACTCGCAGTGTTTGACAAAGCGCTGCACCGCGGTCGGTGGTACTGGGAAGTGTCAGTCCGCTCGCAGGACGAGTCGCCGGTCTTTGTTGGCATCACGAGCGGTGCAGCCGACCTGAATGTCTTTGACACGCGCTTTGCACATGGTGTCTACCTCTATCGCGACGCGATTCAAGCCGAGCAGCTCGGCAAGATCGGTAGTAGCAGCATGTCCTGGCGATGCGATAGCGTGCTTGGCGTGTTGCTCAACTGCGACGAGCAGAAGCTCGAGTTCTTCAACGGCGCAACGCGCGTCCGCAGTGTCTCGCTCGGCTTGAACGAGCACTTCCCGAGCGGCTACTACCCGACGATTGCAGTCCAAGACGCCGAGGTGTGTCTCGACCTCTCCGCTGCTGTGCCGCCAAAGCTCTGGTCGCGCACGAGTGCGTTCCAGTTCCCAACTGCGGTCGTTTCAGGTGGTCTCGTCGCAGCCCCGATCGACGGATCGACGATCAGCTGGGACGCCAAGCGCAGAGGGCAGCACATGCAAGTGTCGTCGAGTGCGACTGCAGTCGTCGCAGGCGACTCGAGCGTCGCGTCCGAGAGCCACTTTGAGACGATTGTTGCATCGCAAGGCTTTGCGAGCGGCACGCTCTTTGTCGAAGCGCACGTGCTGTGTCCTGGCAAAGACAGCCGCGTCGAGCTCGGCTTTGGGATCGTCAGTGCCGAGTTTGCAGCGTTTGAGCTTGTG
Source organism: Globisporangium takayamanum (assembly GCA_023333735.1). Classification (NCBI taxonomy): domain Eukaryota; phylum Oomycota; class Peronosporomycetes; order Pythiales; family Pythiaceae; genus Globisporangium; species Globisporangium takayamanum. Next base: position 39,079 of record JAASFL010000023.1, read on the forward strand.
CTGCCGAGCCAAGCGGCGATCAAGTGGGAGAGCATGGACGCATCGTGGACCACGAGTGTCGTTGGCGTGCTCTTTGACTTTGACAAAGGCAGCGTCGTGCTCTACGCGAACCAGAGCGAGCCTGTGATCCACAGCATCGATGTGACGGTATTGCGCAAGCCACTGTACCCGGCACTGTCGGCGCTCTGCAATGGCGCTGTAGTGTGCGCAAACTTCCATCCACAGCCGCAACCAGAGCTGCCGCTGAGTATGTTACACACCGCTGGACCGCGCCAGAACTACCACGTGACGTCGTCAAACGAGCTCCAGGTCGGCAAGATCCCGCAGTTCCAAGTGCTTGCAAGCGACGGCGGCGAGTTCAGCTCGTCGCATGGCGCAAAGAACTGTCTGATCGACGACGCGTCGGTCTTTAGTTCTGCAAAGGGGAGCAACGTGAACCTCGTGCTCAAGCACGACATCGACACGGCATCGCGTTCACTGCTGTGCCCGAGTTCTCAGTCACAGGGCGCCGTCTCCTCGCTGCCAAGTACAGCAGCAAGCTCGCTGAGCTCCATGCGTCGCAGCGCGTGTTCACGCCCGAGATCGACGAAGCGCTGCTGAGCTGCGACCCGCTGCGCATGGCGCCAGAGGACTTTGTCCCAACCGACGAGCACTTGCGCAGTCGCCCGTGTCTCCGCGCACTCTCGCTCGCGCAGCTCCAGAAGCGCTTCCTCATCCTCCGCAACTTGAACTGCCGCGTGCAAAACTCGCTCGCGTTCATCGACTTCTCAGTCGCCGATGACGACCGGTCGCTCCTTGCAAGCGGCGCGCGTGCACTCCGTGGCGTGATCTTCCAGCACGTGAAGCTCGCGTGGTGGCTGAGTGTCTTGAAAGAGCAGCAGAGTCCAGCAGCTGCTCGCCCAGAAATTGAGATTGACCGCCACCGCGCGCGCGACGCGACTGAGACGACTGGTGTCCGCGAGAGCGTGTTTGCACAGGCGTTCGAGCAGCTCCATGCGCTGCAGCCGTCGCTCTTGCGCGGCGCCGACCGCGCGTTCAAGTGTCAGTTTGTCGGTGAGTTTGGGGACGACTTTGGCGGTCTCTACCGCGAGTGCCTCGCGCAGATCAGCTCCGAGCTCCAGTCACCATCGCTGCCACTGCTCGCACCGTGTCCAAACGCAGTGAGCGGCGTCGGCGAGAACCGCGAAGTGTTTGTCCCCAACGCACTTGCAACGTCTTCAGACGCCCGGCTCGTGCACATGGCCGAGTTCCTCGGCAAGCTCGTGGGCATTGCGATTCGCACAAAGACGCCGCTGGACCTCACACTGCCGCCGTGTTCTGGAAAGCACTTGTGCGCGAGCGCGTGACGCGACACGACATTGAGAGCATCCACCAGAGCTGCTTCCAGGTCGTCGACACGATCTACGACATTGACGCACATGGCATCACCGAAGACATGTTTGACGAGATCATTGACGCGACGTTCACCGTGCGCTCGAGCACGCGCGACCACGTCGAGCTCGTCCCAGGCGGCAAGCACGTCCGCGTGCTCTGGGACGACAAAGACGCTTATGCACACGCAGTGGAGACGTACCGCTTGCACGAGTTCGACAGTGTCTGCAGTGCGATCGCACGTGGCGTTGCGACGATCTTGCCAGCACCGACGCTCGCACTGTTCACATGGCGCGAGCTCCTGACGCTCGTGTGCGGCAAAGCAACTGTCGACGTTGACTTGCTCCGGCGCCGCACGATCTACGGCGACGGATGTCAAGCGACTGATCCGCACGTTGCGTACTTCTGGGACGTCCTCAGCGAGTTCTCGGACACGCAGAAGTCGTCGTTCCTGCGCTTTGTCTGGGGTCGCTCGCGCCTCCCAACGCACGCAGCGGACTTCACGCAGGACTTTAAGATCTCTGGGCTCCCGAAAGCCGCTGGACGCGCAGATCTGTACCTCCCGATCGCCCATACGTGCTTCTTCTCGATCGATCTCCCGACGTACTCGAGTCGCGACGTCATGCGCGACAAGCTCCTGTACGCCATTACGCACTGCCAGTCGATCGATGCCGACAACACGACGGTTGCCCAGCGCGCAGGACAGGGACTCAACTGGACTGCAGCGGGTGCAGCAGGAACGACAACGACAACGACGACAACGACTGCAGTGCAAGCGACTGCGTCCGCTGCTGTCGTCTCGAGTGTCATTGCTGGCATCACTGCGATCGCATCGACCGGTGCACTCGAGTCCTGAAGCTAGCGATCAGTTGAGGAGCTACTGTAGCTAGTCATTGTGTATGTACATGTATGTATAGCTGTATGCTGAACTAGATCCATTTGCTTTGCGCTCTCTTGACGTCTTGTTCATGGCGTCACGTCGCGCGATCGACTGCTGGCATCGCACACACAGAGACTCGCATGACGAGCTCAGATCCATGCTTGTCATGACAGTGTCGACATGGATTTTGTCACTATCAACATGTTCTGTTTGATAGAACTCCATCACAGCTGCATTTCCGAGACGATAGATCGGATTGATCACCATGGCGCACGACGAGCAAGACGGTGAACGATCTCTCTCTTGTGCTCTCGATCGCGATCTGTTTACGTGCACATACGCAAGCACTGACACACGCACTCGCTGTTGTTGTACTCCCTCATTTCGCTTCGACAGCAGCAGCGACAGCGCAGCAGCAGATCGAGACGCTCCAACTCGAGAGCAGTGCAGGTCAGGAGCAGCAGCTTGGATGTTCATGCGTTGCACACGTGCGAGTGCTCCCGCGCTGACGATGTGTGTGCTTTGCGTATGCAAAGCACCTGTGCAAGCAGAAGACGGTCTGCGCGTGATTGACTTTGCTGGGTCGCTCGTGGATCAGCCGTACGTCGTGCAGATCTGGCTCATGGCAAACGCTGTGTTTGTCTGGATGGGCTCGGGTGCGGCGAAGCCCCAGCTGAGGTGCGTCTTCAGACAACGCATGGCTAAACAACACACCATTCATCCTTGGCACAGATCACTCACTCACTTGCTACGATGGTGATGTCTTCCTTCTCCAGCACGCTGTCGACTGCGATCAGCACGCGGTACAGTCCGATGCCGCTCATCACGTCGATCGTCGGTGCGCCAGAGATGGAGGAGCAGCAGATCGCGCAGCGCCTCGCGCGTCGCACAGGTCGACAGTGCTTCGTGTCGTGTCAACTGCCAGACCACGTCCCTGAGCTCTTTGGGTACGTCGAGCGGCAGATCCTCCAGCAACTCACGACCGAAGGCGTCATTGCAGCAACAGCCAAGTAAGACAGACAGAAGGTCATGGTAGGACGACAGCAGAGCACCACGCAGGACAAGACACGATGCATTCATCCTTCTTCTCGCGTGTGACTCTCGACTGACGGTTACTCGCTCAGTCCATCACGCTGTCGCTCGTTCTTACGGACACTGCCGTCCTAGACGAGCGACCGAGTGACCAGCGCCTCACGCAGACGCACAGGCGTGTGCTTACGAGAGCTGCCAAAAGTTCACACACGCGTCGTTCCCGACCGACACGAGCTGGTCTTCAGCGATGAAGCGCACGCCTGTGACGCCGTCCTTGTGCGCAAAGTCAAAGCTCGTCTTCGACATTGGGTTTTCGACGTTCCAGATGTAGATGCGCTCATCGAGCGACGCACTCGCGACGAACTTGCCGCTTGGCGACCACGACACGCTCGTGATGCGCGTCGAGTGGAAGACCCACTGACCTTGGACCTTTGCTGTGCGCGACGCAACGTCCCACACGCGCACTTCGCGGTACGAGTCACCGGCTGCGAGGAGCGTGCCGTCTGGCGAGAACGCGAGGCTCGTGAGCGCACCGAGGTGGCCAACGATCTCGCCGCTCGCTTGGAGCGCGCTGTTGTTCACAATGTCAAAGAGGTAGATCTTCTTGTCTTCAGTCGAACCGACAGCGACGAGGTCGCCAGTCGGCGACACGGCGACGCAGCTCGGCGTCCACGCAAACTCCGGTGTCTCAAACACCACGCACTGGTCCACGAGGAGCTTCACACCCTTGTTCGAGCTCACGACTGCGACGCTCGAGCTGTCGGGGCCAACAGCAACGCCAGTCGGCTGCGCGTTCAGCGCTGCGCTCGCATGGTAGTTCGCGCCGTCAGCAAAGCGGATCTGGTCGTCCCAGCCGACGCTCGTGAGTTGGCTCGCATTCGCTGCGATGCCAGCGATCTTGCCCGTGTGCGCACTGCCGCCAAGGACGCTCGCGAGCTTGTGCTTCCACGAGCACACGACGCCGTCGTAGCTGCCCGTGAGGATGAGGTCGCGCGCAGGGTCCGTTGCGAGCGAGAGGATGCTCACTTGGTGCGCCTGGACGATCTGCTTTGGCTTTGACGGGTTGTTCACGTCGAGGTAGTTGATGTCGCCCGAGAGACTGAGCGAGATGAGGTGGTCCTTGTACCACGCGACCGCCACTTGCATGTCTTTCACTTGCGGCTTGTCAGCAAACGTGAACGTCGTGAGCACGCTCTTGCTCTCGACGTCCCAGAGCAGCACGGTCTTGTCGGCCGAGGACGTGAGGAGCTGCTTGCTGTCAGGGCTCCATGCGACCGAGTAGATCGACGCTTGGTGCGCGGGCGGGAACTTGTCCAAGAGCTCGCCAGTCTTGCCGTCGTACAGACACATGAGCTTGTCAGACCCGACGCTCACGGCTTTCTCCCCATCCGGCGAGTACCGCACGCAGTTGACAAAATTCGAGTGGATGTTGCTGTTGTTCTGCTTGAACTTGAACGGCGGACCTTCGTAGACGCAGACGTTGAAGTCCTCGCTCGCAGTCATGATCCGGAACGGACGCGTTGGCTTGTAGTCGACGCTCAAGATGCGCTTCTGGTGCCCCACGATCTCGCCCAAGCTGTTGCCCGTGTCCCACATGAACACGCGCGCCATGAGCGCACGGCCGTCGCCGACTGCGACGATGCGCTTGCTCTCTGGGTCCCACGCAATGTCCTTGATCTCACCAGCAAACACTGGCACTTCGATCTTGAGCGTGTGCTCTGGGTTGTCGTACGACCTGTGCACAGACAAGCGGGCGCTGTTAGCACAGTCGTGGTGATAGTGCGGACATAGACACGATTAGAGATAGAACTGTACGCACCAGACGCGAACTTTGCCCGAGACATCGCCAGATGCGACCCAGTAGCCGCTCGGCGAGAACTTGGCGACTGTCGTGGGTTCGTTGTGGCCCTTGTACACGAACGTGTCGGTCGGGTCCTCGAGGTTGCGCACGATCACGAGCTTGCCGCTGCAGTAGATGATCTTCGGCTCCTTTGGGTGCACGCTTAGGACCGTCGGCGCACCGCGCGTCGTCGTCGGGTTTGGCGCAAGGATCGCCTGTGTGCATCGTTTGCGCGTCATTGAGTGCCGTGTGCGAAAGCGTTGGCTCATAGATACAGACACATAGACGTACCTTGAGCTGCGGCGGGGGGATCTTCTCGGTCGGGTTCGAGGGCGTCGCCATGGCTGTCGATGTCAATGGAGCTGCTGCTTGAGGGGCTTGAGCTGCTTGATGAGGGGGGAGCTCGATGTGGAATGAGCATGGGTGACATGTTTGAAGTCGTGTGTTGGTATTCTCTCGTACTCGGTCACCGACTTACACCAGATCGACACTCAGGCTATTTGAAATACGATAGTGAAGAAAACGGGAGATTCAAGCCAATCACCTCCTGCTTCAAGCTGCAAGCGTCTCGACACTCGACACATCGAAACTTCACTTGATCTCGTTCTCTCTATCAGTCGTCCTTTGTCTCTCTATGTCTCTATCACCAACTCACACGCTATGAAGCACTCGCGCCTGACCCTTCCTGCTGTTTCCTGCCTTTGCGCGAGCTCACTATGCGCTTTGGGACTGCAACGTCAAATGCGCGGCGCCAGTCGCCGTGGTTCGCCACTTCGTTCAGCGCAATCACGACCGAGTCGATGTTGAGCACGTGCGTGCGCACTGCCATGTGCTCTTGCAGTGGCAACCGCGCTGTGCGGTACGCCAGACCATGGGCTTTGCCAAGACTCTCGCCCTACGCGAGCACAACCGAGTGCACCAGGTGGGACGGCAAGCGAGTAGTGAGCAGACTGAGTGACACTGAGGCACTTCAGTGGTCCAGTACAAGTGATCAATAGACACACCTTGCGCACAGAGCGATCGACGATGCCACCGACGACGTACACGAGCGCTGGGTCGACATGCTCGAGCACGTCCTCTGCGTCTGGCGACAAGTACACGATCGCTTGGTCTGGGAAGACGCCTTGGACAGACGCTGCGTGGCACGTCACCTACTCATAGTTCGCGCAAAAGTGCGTGCGCCTTAGTGCATACGTCAGAGCAGCTCCGTCATCTGAACAGTCGTGACAACGACGCACCTTCCAGCTCGGCACGCCATGCTGTTCACACAACGCAGCGATGCCATCGACGCACGAAGCGACATGGAGCGACAGCACGCGGTCGAGCGGACACTTTTTCAAGTACCCGTAGACGCACGCGAGCTGCTTCAAGACGCTGTGGCACTCCTGCGAGACAGCATGTGCAAGTGCGAGTGTTCACACTCAGTCGCTCGTCAGGCAACATGGCACCTGTGGTAGTTCAGCATCACAATACGAGAAACACACGCACGCGCTGCGACTGCTCTGCTGCAAAGCTCAGGTCTACGACCACGCGCACGCCGTTCGCTTTGCCATCGTCGAGCTTTTGCTGCAGTCGCACAGCGCAATACACAGCAGACATGCAAGAGTCGTGTCTGTCAATCATCGACGAGCAGTCATTCAAGCAGTCGATGCTCATTTGCATGCATGAACGCACGTATTGCTCGACGCGCTGCATCTTGACGCGCTCCATTTGCTCGCGCTTCTGCTCTGCAGTCATCTCGAGCTGTGCATGAGCACGGATCTCGGCGCGCGCGACCTTCTTGAGGGCAAGCTGCTGGTCCTTTTTCTCTCGTCTGCTTGCGCGTTTTGCAGCTTTGCGCTGCTCTTTCGTCAGTTTTTGCACACCAGTACGTCGATAGTCTTTGCAGCCTCGTACAAGGGCATCTCGTCGTCGTCGTCGATGCACGAGCTGCACGCCAAGCGCCACGACGACGATGGCGCACACAGCACCAAGGACTCGAGCAGCCATGACTTGCTTTGACTCGATCAGCTTGAAGAAAATTGTGCTGTACGGTACAACTCAAATTGATCAGTCCGAAAAGGTTGATCATGTGTGTGGACCACGTAGCTTAAGCGAGCAAACAACTTGACTTTTCTATAATGTTTAGTGAAAGCAAGATGTTTGCTTGGGTTTTCATTTCCCTTGACTATCGCACTACCTCGAAGTATGGCATGGGGGTCAGTATAGTTTAAGCAAGTAGTTAGGTTGGGGTTTGGCTCGCAAGCCCGAAAGTACGCGTGCGTACCGTACTTAAACATAAGCCACAAGCCACTGGCGTCCTGAAGCAGTGTGAACGACGATCGTCGTCTCCATGGACAGCGACGACACTGCGCCGCGCTTCGCGACGGTCAAGAAGACGAAGAAGACGAAGAAGACGAAGAGCGAGAAGCATGCTGCCGCAAAGAAGCGCCAGCGCTCGGACAGCGAAAGCAAGAGCAGCGCTGCGCACAGCGACGACCCGCGCGAGCGCCTCGCGGCATTCCGTGCGAGCATGTTTGACGTCAAGCAGAACGAAACGCTCTCGCACACAGTGAGTGCGAATCCAGAGGACACGGTGCTGCTCGCCAAGTGGAAGACTGGCAAAGACGGCAACGCCGCAAAGAAGCGCAAGATCAAGGGAACGAGTGGCGGTGATGCCGATGATGACGACGTGATGCCGCGTATTGCGATCAAGTCGACAGCGAAACGGACGAGTACAAACAGCAGCAGCAACAGCAAAGGCAAGACGAACACAGCTGTGTCGAGTACTACTGCTACTGCTGCTGCTGCTGCTAGCAAGAATGTGGCAGCAGCGAGCGCAGTTCAGATCCCAAGCAGCGCACAGCCAACGACGCTCAAGCGCAAGACAGCAGCTACCACTGCCACGAAGCTCAATAACAAGACGGCACTTGTCAGCAAGCAGCAGCCATCTGCGTCTGCAACTAGTGGGCGCAAGCTTGCAAAGAAGAAGAGCAGCAGCGCAGTGCGTAATGAATCCGATGCGCCAGTGGCTGCGACTGTGTCGGCAGTCGCGGCGGCGCTCGTTGCAGCGATCAAGCCGACTGACAAGACGACGACGCCAGCAGCAGCAGCGAGCGCCATCGTGACGCAAGATCAGCTTGCAATGTTCAACGACGTGCTCTCGCTCGACGATCCACTGGAGACAGCGCTCCAAGCTGCGAAAGCTCAAGCAGCAGCGACGACTCACACGGCCACGAAGGCGAAGATCAAGACCAAGGCAAAGACCAAGAAGACGTCAACGCCCAAGGTGGAAGCAAAGGTCGAGAAGGCAGAGCCTGCGGTGGCAGCCAAGCCAGAGGCAAAGGCAAAGACTGTAGAGTCAGCCAAGCCCGAGGCGACTATGACAGCAAAACCCGAGCCGGCAGCACAGCCTGAAGCAGCTGCAAAGGCAAAGGCGAAAGCGAAAGCAAAGAAGAAGCAGAGGCAGCGCAAGCACTCGATCGACCTTGCGGTTGCGACAGCGGCAGTGAGTAAGCACACTGCGGACGACGCGCCAGCACTGTCGGCGCCTGAAGCAGCGCAGTGTGATGTCCTTGCGAGCGACGCAGCGCCATCGTCCGCTGCATTGACAACGTTGACGCTAGCAGACGAGAGCGCGGTCGTGAGCAAACCCAAGGACGCTGCAGTCCCAACAACCAAAGGAGCTTCCAAGTCTCGCAAAGCCGCACCGCCAGTCGCAAAAGCAGTCGCTGCGGTGCCAGCGCCTCACGCGACAGCCATATCAGCAGTCGCGGTGCACAAGGCAAAGAAGACGAAGAAAGCGATGCAGCGAACAAAGAACGCGCAGCAGCTCGCAGTCGCTCCGTCAGACACAGCGTCACCGCCGCTGACTGAACAACCAGAGCTCTCGGCTCCTGCTCCAGTTGCAGCGCCAGCGCCTGCTTCGGAGCCTGTTCCCGTGCCAGAATCAATGCCTGCTCCAGTCGCAGATGAACTCGAGGACGTCGCTCTGGAACCAGTGCCAGCGCCAGTGTCTGCACCAACAGACGTCACTCCGAAGCCAGAGCGTCCGCAGACACGACAATCCAAGCGGACGCTGCTCGCCACTGCATCGAGTGCAGCGCCTTCAGAGTCAAAGATTCCAACATTGTCTGCTGCGGCTGCTCAGTCGCCAGCAAAGGAGAAGCGTGCGCGTATCAAGCGAACACGCGCAGCAGCTGAGACGACGGAGACTCCTTCTGTGCTGCCAGAAGCGTCTGTGAAGCCTCCGAGCAAGCGCCAGCGAGCAGGGAAGTCGCTGCAGGAGCGACGCGCAGTCGCACAGGCTGCAGCAGCTGCGAACGAGTCCATAATTCGCAGCACCAGCACCAGCACCAAACGCAAGCAGCTGAATGTGGCTGAGAGTGAGGACAGCAGCGAGGCAGACAACGACAGCGAAGACGTCGAGTCAGACAAAGATGACGGTGAAGCCAGCGAACAAGACGAGGAACCAGAGCTCCCAGGTCCCAACCGTGTTGCTGGCGACGATGACAATGACGACGACGACGGTGCAGCGTCCGATGCCAGTGCGGCTGGAGCTTCCGGCTACAAGCAGATCTTCTCAAACCTCATTGACGAAGCAGCGCGGCAGCAGTGGGAGCTGCTCGAAGTCGGTCGGCTCGTGAAGCTCTTTGCTGGTCGCTGGGGCCACAAGAAGAAGAAAACGGCGCGGTTCCTCCGCCGGTTCTGTCCCGAGCTCGTGAACGTCGACTTCCTCGAAGGACTCGGCATGGCGCTCGCACCCGAGCACCTCGTGCGCATCTTTGAGCGCGGCTCGGGCACTGCGGTCGTTTTCATGAACAAGCTCGCGTCCGCAGTCGAGAACGGCGACCTCACGGTGCGCGACGACGCGTTTGTCCAGGCAGTGACGAAGCGTGCGCAGCGCATGCCAACGAACCACGACGTGCTCGAGTTCCTACTGCCGCTGCTCGAGAGTCTCTCGACTGTGCGCGACGTGAGTCAGCTGCTCAAGCACGTGTGTGCCGACTGGCACGTTGAGCGCACGGCGACGCTCGTACAGCAGCTCTTGCTCACAGCGGTCTTTGACGACCTCGACGGGAACCAGGACGAAATCTTGAAAGACCTGCCGCAGCTCAAGGGCAAGCTCGACTTCCCGAGTCGCCTCGACCAAGAGGACGCCGACGAGAACGGCAACTTAATCGGACTCATTGCGAACGAAGAGAGCGACTTGGGCGAAGACAGCGACGCGTCAGACGACGACGCAGAAGATGCGCTCGGTGAGATCCACAGTGACGACGACGACCTGCACGTCAGCGACGATGACGATGACGACGACGAGTCATATGAAGGCGAGACGGACTCGGAGGAGGAGCGCGCTGTGCGAGCTCTGCACCGTCCAAAGCGCCGCAGTCGATTCATCCTGGACGAAGCAGACGAAGACAGCGGTCGAGAGAACGAAGACGCGGAGCTCGAGACAGAGGATGAAGACGATGGCAGCGATGGCGGCGTGGTGCGTCGGAGCAGACCTGACGTGGTCTCGAGCGAGAGCAGCGAGAGCGAGAGCGACAGTGACGACGAGACGTGGCGCAGCAAACCCAAAACTGCAGCGTCGACGCACTAGACAACGAACGAACGAACGAACGAACGAACGAGCGGCAGTAGAGTTGCCATGGAGCGAGAGAGCGAGCGAGACTGATTGATAGACACGTGTAGATGCATGCAAAGAGAGATGATGAGGAGGATACATTGTATGAAGGAGCTAGAGATGCAAAGAGTAAGGAACAGTGTCGATACGACCAAGCGCTCGGCTTGGCGCCAGGCTGGGTAAGTGCATGACAGAGAGCTCGACGGCAGGCGACGGTGTCTGGTGTCTGGTGCTTGCGAATGCAATCGATCAGCGGAACTTGCGGCCGCGCACGTACGCGAGAGCGCGTCGGTCGAGGCGCTTGGTCTTTTGGACCGATGCAGCTGACGGAGACGGGTGGTGGCTGTAGTCTGCGATCGAGTGGTGCATCGACATGGACTGGCACGAGAGCTCCTCTTCATCGTCGCCAAAGCCATTCTGCAGAAGCATACATTCGATATCGTCAGTCAGTCAGTCAGAGCCACGCGTCATTGAGCGAACGAGCATGCGCGACGACGATCGCAGTGGCGCACGTACCCAGTCGTCTTCGGACGCGACCATCGAGTGGAGCGAGTACAGAGCGAGTGCCATTTGGAACCACTGCACAACGAGCTCAGAGCCGAGGAAGACCGCGGACAGACACTGTTGAGGCATCGTTGGCACAAGCGGTCAGGGCAGTTTAGTCAGCCGCACGTACACTAAGCGTCTCTCTCGCTCTACAGAGCTGCTCGCAGACGCACGCACCTGTGCAGCAAGCGAGATGAAGAAAATCGGACTGCAGAGGTTGCTCGTCTTCATGGCTGAGAGGATGAACGACGCCAGCAGCAGCTCAGCGCCTGGAGACGCAGTACACAGTACGCGCATCATACACACACACGAGTCAGCCACGGCACGATCACCACGCTGCATCGCAAAGAGCTTGGTACAGATCACGCGACTGGAGTCGCACGACACGTACCGTTGAGGTCCAAGAGGAAGCTGTGGTGCGAGATGCCTTCGACGAGGAACACGAGCGGCAAGATGATCCGGAACGTCGTGACCATCGCAGTCGGTCCGTTCGTGCAGAAGAGCTGGACGAGGAACGCGTACCAGAGACACACTGGTGCCCATGGCGGTGCCCACGGAAAGACGTACTGCACGAGGAACGGGAACGCGTAGAGGAACGCAAAGCAAAAGCCAATGTGGCGATGCGTCAAGATCGCGCGGAATGCCACGCGGTGGATGCGGATGAACCACGACGCGCCGTGGAGCGACAGCAGCAGCACGACGCTAAAGACCACAGCCGCGACCGACTCCAAGTGGTACAGCCCAGTGCTCACAGCGCCTTTGATGTTCAAGCGACTCGAGACAACGCTCGCCGCGTCGCGAACAACGCCAGTCACGTACAGCGCAAGTGACACGACAGCAGCCGACAGCTTTGAGACTGCGTCGCTGACGCCGAGACGCGCAACTACGGCTGCTGGCAACGCCTCGGACGATCCCGGGTCGAGGTCCGAGATGTCTGAGACGTCAAAGCTCTCGCCCTTGGACCGCGGCGGCGAGTCGCGCTTCTCTTTCTTCTGCTGCTGCTTGCTCTTCTTCTTCTCGGCTTTGTCGCGCTTGCTGCTGTTGCTCTTCTCCTTTCGCATTGGAGCCGGAGGTTGCTGCTGCTGCTCGCGCACTGCTGTCGCTGTGCTTGCGACTGTCGCAGTCGCTTGCTGCTTCTTGTCTGGTGTCGTCGCAAGCGATGACGTGCGCGAGGACGCGCCACTCGCACTCTGCTGCGTCACTTGCGACGGCGGCTCGGTCGGTGAGATCTCTTCATTTGGAGGCGATCCGGCGTCGCGCTTCACGCGCACAGTCGCTTTCTCTTCAGCTGACGAAGCAGCAGTAGACGCCGCGGAGCGAGTCGATTGCGCATCCTCGTCGCTTGATCCTGACGTCTTTGCAGCACGTGCAGCAGTCGTTGAACTGTCGAGATGCACAGCACTAGTGCTCTCGATCGTCTTGCTCGCTGTCTTCTTTGCAGACTCGGACGCCGGTGCAGCAGACGACGACTGCGATGCAGTGCTGCCGCTTGCTTGCTGCTGCTGCTTTGACTCGACACTCGCTTTCGCACCAGCCTTGCTCTGGTGCTTTGGTGATCGCTTCCCCTTGGGAACCACCTCGAGGTCGCTCGCATCCGTTTGCTCCAGTGTGCGAGTCGCACTCGCACCAGCGCTCTTGTTCACGCCAGCAGCTTGTGTCACGTCGGTGGTGGTCGAGACACTTGGTGCCTCTTTCGAACGTCGCGTACGCGTCTTGGGCTCACGACGCTCCGACTTGGACGATGGCACCTGCGCACTTGGAGACGCTTCGAGCTCGTCAGAGCTCGGCGCGAGTTCAGCTGACGGCAGGCGCTGCACGCGTCCAGCGTCACCAGCACCGCTGTCCTTCGTCAGCTTCTCACGGTACACCTGTCGACGCGTCGACGCTATCGGCGCTTTCTCTTGCACTACTGCTCGCCCGGCGCTCTTCTTGGCGCCACGAGTGCTGCTCTTCTCGCGCACTTGCACGCGACGCGCGTCCGGCGACGTCTTGTTCGGACTCTCCCACGAGTCGGACGTCAGTCCAACGTCCGTCGAGTCGCTTGACTCGTAGTCAGCGTCCATACCAGCAGCAGTCGGCGTGCTCACGCTTGGGCTCTCACTGCTGCGGCCAACAATGTTCACTTGTCCTCCTCGCTTCTTCGCTCGCGCGCTCTTTGGCTCAGACACGGTAGGTGGGGCGCTTCGAGGCGTTGCAGTAGATGGCGACGCAGCGGACACAGTCTTCTGCTGCTGCTGCTGCTGCTGCGGTCCTGCTGCCTTCACTGGACGCTGCTCAATGCGACTTGTGCTTGCAGGCGACGCGCGGACATCACGAGCGCTGCTTGGCGACTGTGGTGACGTGTCTGTAAGCACGCCGTGCGTCTTCTTCTCAAAGCGCTTCGTCATTGTCTGACTTGGCTGCTGCTGCTGCGATGTTTGGTCGCCCAGACTAGTCGCAAGCGTCACAGACGGCGACGACGGTGTCCTCTTGCTTCGCGCATGCGCATCACTCACTGGCGTCGACTGGAGATCACTTGCTGCTACTGACGATGATGATGTCTGCAGCTCTCTCGCAGGTCGACTGAACGAGCTGTCGACTGCGTCCTGCATCTTCATCGAGAGCGAGTTGAGCTCCGCCAAGTCTGGGTTCGTGATCCCACCACTCGTGCACGGTCCACTCGATAGCTGGAGACCGCTGCTACTGCTGCTGCTAGCAAACACATCCGGTGTGAGGTGGAGCGACGGCAGCGGCGAGCTCAAGCTCGAGCCAAATGGGTGCGTCCCAGAGCGGAACGCGTCGGTCACAGCCGGTGACGCACTGGTCGCGAACGCACTAAACGCACTGCTCACGTGCTGTGGCTGCGACTGCTGGTGATGGCGTCCAGTGCTGTCGCTCGCACTCGACAAGCGACTCGCTGCCAAGTAGTCGCTTGCACCGATTCCGAGCCGAGGCGAGTCCATTGACGGACCGCCCAAGCCAGGAGGTGCTTGGAACGTACGTCGAGGGTTCGCTGGTGCACTCGATGATGGCGCTGACGCGGACGACGCCACTGTCGACGACGATGCAGACGACGATGATGGCCAGTTGCGCGACACAGCGCCAAACGGTCGACTGTCCTGCGCGCTCGCCATGAACGGCGACGTGATCGCCATGTCCGACTGCGATCGGTTGAAGAATGGGCCTGTCGACGCTACTCCACTGCTGCTTGCGTACGCTCCTACAAGACTTGCGGAGCTGCCACTCGTAGCAGTGCCAGTGCTAGTGCTTGCGCGACCAAAGATGCCGCTCGAGTCGCCGCGCAGCGCACTCTCGTCGTCGCTGCGACCAGCTCCATTGCGGAACGAACCGACTGTGGCCATAAGCAAGAGCACATGCGTCAGCTCACTATACCAACACAGTCACACATCGAGTAACGGAACGCCACATGCACACAGAGCAATGACGTACTCGCATAGCCAAACGGTCCGATGTTCGCACTCGCAGCGTCTGTCGAGCTGCTGCTAAAGCCAGACGACGCGCGCGGCTGGTGGATCTCGCCGCCAAGGTCCGAAAGGAGGTAGTTGTTGCTGCTGCCACTTGAGCGGAGCGACGACGGCGCTGCCATGGCGCTGCTGCTGCTAGCGACTGCAGTCGCATTCGCAGCCAGTGATGTTGTCGTAGCGGACGGTGAAGGCGCAGATGGTGAGCTCAGATGCAGATACGACGGTGAGTTGCTGCGGTGGAAACCGCCGCCGACTGATCCTGCACTTGCTGTCGGCGTGCGGCCGCCGATCGGACCAAAGCTCCCTGCTTGGAGCATGCTACAAGCGATGCAACCGTGCACAAGCATCATCCAACGTAAGTAGATGTATCAACCGATAGGAGCGCGTGTAAAGCACCGAATAGCACACACAGACACTTACTCACCTTCGCTTTGGCGGCGAGTCGTCTGCGATGCCGATGGGCAGGAAGTACGCCATCCCGGCACTCTCTTCGTCCGAGTCGCTGTTTCCGTTCATCGTCACTGCGTAGGCGTGGGTAGCTGTGCGTGCGTTGCGTGCGTGCGTGAAGCAGAGTGAGGTGGGCGAGTGGTGTCGCTACGAGTCGTGCGCGCGTAAGCTGTGAGTCGACGCGAGTGAGCGAGCGAGTGGGTGGATCGCTTTTGCTCGTACTGCTCGTCTGCGGCGGCTGGTCGAGTGTTTGGGGCGTTTGTGCTGACTGCTGGCTTTTGCGAGCGAGCCGGCGGCACCAACCCCTTCCCGCTAAAGTGCGATTTTCACCAGCTGTTGCAATCCATACTTTCATCAAGCTTCTTCAGTCTTCCGAGCCAATTTGGTTGAAGCGAAAATGCGACAATGCACCATATATTTTGCACATATATCGCATAAGGCCTAATTGTATATAAAAATATGGCGTTATAAGCTAGCACTTGTATATTTGCATTCATGCGCACTACATACTTCGTATTTGTCACTGCCGCAAATTATTGCTGGCGACATCAACCCACATCGTGGTGACATGCAACACAAGACTTGATACGAGCGAGCATGTTCACAAGTAGCCCTGGTCACTACGCTACGTTGCTGCCGGCAGGTCCAGAAATGAAGAGAGGTATTCGAGCTGGTAGTGGCCGTTCACGCGTCGGCTTGGCTTGCTGCAATGCACACCGTGTAGTGGCGCATGTCGTCGCGACGCACGAGTACTCTTGGCAAGAAGCGAGATCACTCGTGCGTCGTGCGGGAGCGCCGCCAGAAACAGGTGACTCGGCCGAGATTCTTGCGCTCCGCAGTTGGCTGCGATACGGTCTGTCCAAGACGAGCATAGCGAGGAACCAGAGCCACTTCCTCGGTCTGATGTGTGAGATGATCGAGGCTGCGGAGTTGGACGGGCGCCGCACGTGGCATATGCTGCCGTTGACGACGTCGTACGTGCCTGCGTTCATCGAGATCTCGACGACTATCCTGCACAGCCTCTGCATGCTCGTGAGGAGGCGCACAGGTGAGTGGATCGCGGGCTCTGTGCCGCGCGACAGGCAGGCGTTTGTGACGCACAAGCGCCTCGCATGGTCGACCGTGTTCGCGCTGAGCAAGTTTGAAACAGTGACGAGAAAGCACGCTTGCTTCATCGCGACTGATGGGGTCGCCGTCTCAGTTGCGCTCACCCGCCCGCGCTCGGCTCGAGATGCAGCCAGCGATCATGAGGACGACGACGGCAATGCATGCGACCGCTCCGGAGATCGTTACTCGTTTCCCGATGCAGTACTTCCTAGCAGCGTGGTCGCCATCGATCCTGGTGTAAGAACTTTAGCTGCTATGGTCTCGACGCGTCCATTCGTCATCGAGCCACAGTCACAAGGCGGCGCGCTCAGACGAGCAGCAAAGCGCGAGCGTCGTAAGCAGCTGACGCGACACCGGTCGGCCAAACGCCGCGTGGGCAAGAGAGCGCGCGATCAGCGACGACGTCGATGCAGGCGAGCAAGGACGCGACTCAAGCGCCAGAAGCTGACCCACGACGTGACACCACGCCGACGCCGTGTTGGTGCTCAACAAGGAGCACGGCAAGCACACCGTGGCTGCACTCGACGCAAGCGAGTTCACGATACGCACGCACAGCACATCACTACTCGCGAGTACCGACACAAGTCGCGAGTGCTCGAGCAACGAGACTGGCACGAAGGTCTGAAGCGCAAGCATCACGAGTACGCATCGGCGCTTGCATCGATTCCCTCGTTCAAGACCGTCAGGCTCGAATTGGTGACGCGCGCACTGCATCAGTACGCGAGCACTTTGACGTACCTCTTGCAGTTCTCTGCCGTCCATGCCTTCCGAAACTGGCGATTCAAGACGGCGCGCTATCAGCAGCAGACACTCGCAGAGCTCGCGAAGCGAGTTGCGCCAGATTGAGACACGGTCGTTGCGCTTGGTGACTGGAGCACGCAGTCGGTGATCAAGGACCACCCGCGCGCGCCAGTCAAACTGTTTGCTCGCACGCTTGCTGCCTGCTCCTCGTCGACGAGTTCAGGGCGAGCCAAGTGTGCTCGTCGTGCTTCGGCACACTCGAGAATGAGACCTACACAGTATCGAGCATTGGCGAGCGACGCAAGACTCGACTTGTGCTACGATGCGTTGCGTGCAAGCAAGCATGGAGGCGTGACAACAACGCGGCGATCAACATGCACACGCTGGCGATGTGTGGGATGATCGGCGAAGATCGCCCACGCGAGCTGCGGCGACCACTAGTCGAGAACGACGAGCAATAAGAGAAGCGAAAGCAAGGGCTGCGCCGTCGAACGCAGTCTGTGGGTCGCGGCGGCAGTGATCGAGGAGTGTCTGAGGGCATGAGCGAGCCGATACGCATCCACGCCGACGGTGCCGAACAGAGATGATCCGTAGGCACTATGTAAGCATGTAAAGTGCGCGACAAAAGTCTTGGAAAAAAACTATTTTGTTGGCTGTACCGTCAATTTTGCTCGTAGAAGCTAAAAACATATCAAAAACGATAGAGCGTTCTGCGACGATTGCGGTGATACAATCCGATCACCGAA
>JAASFL010000024.1:0-56077 GCA_023333735.1 Globisporangium takayamanum
CAACAGGAGCGACGATAGCAGCAGTGCACGTCGCGATGTCAGCGACGCTGCATAGGACCAGTCGCGCTCGTGCAAGAGCGCAGCTCTCACATACAAAGAGAGAGTGTGTCTAGAGGGCATGCGAAGACACGAAGCATGTCCTCCCGTAGTATTTAATGAGCAAGCACGCGTGCTTCACACTTGTTGTCTCAGTCTTTAGCAACTGCCTCGCACTGCTGCAATGGCTTCAGTCGCTCCTGTCCAGTCATTTCATCTATCGATCCATTGACACACACTCTTGCTTCTCTGTCAGTATGTCAGTTCGTGCGTAGCGAGCTCACTTGAGCGCTGCGAGGCGCTTGATCGCTTCGTCGATCGCGTCGTCCGTCTTGCAGTACGCAAAGCGAGCCCACTTGTGCCCCTCCGCTTTGTTCGCGTCGCTGAAGAACGCGCTCGTTGGGATCGCAGTCACACCGATCGTGATCGTGAGCCAGCGACAGAACGCCCAGTCGAACGACATACCAGCGGGCTGGAACTCGGCAGGGACCGTGATCGCCGAGATGTCCGAGTAGAGGAAGATCCCACCGTGCGGTGTCACGGGCTTGATCCCGACGCTCTCGAGCGCAGCTGCGAGGCGATCACGCTTCTGCGCGTACTGATGCGCAACGAACGCGTAGAATGTTGAAAAGCCCTCGTACGGCTCCTCGGCGCGCTCGAGCATCGTCGCCACGGCTTCTTGGAACGGCGTCGCGACGCTGAACTGGATCCAGTTGTTCGCGAGGTGGATGCCTTTGACCAGCGCGTGCGGTCCGATCGCCCAGCCAACTTTCCAGCCTGTGACTGAGAACGTCTTGCCGGCGCTCGAGACTGTGAGTGTGCGGTCCCACATGCCTCGGACGTTCGCAACGCGCGCGTGGTGCTTGCCGTCAAACGTAATGTGCTCGTACACTTCGTCCGACACGACGACGACACGCGGGTACTTGAGGACGTACTTGCTAATGAGCTCGAGCTCGCTCTGCGTGAAGACTTTGCCAGTCGGGTTGTGCGGGTTGTTGAGGATCACGAGCCGCGTCTTGGCCGAGAACGCGCGCGCGAGCGTCGGCTCGTCGATGTAGAACTCCTTCGCGCTATCGCTATCTTCGCTGCTCGCGCGCACGTGCAGCGGCACAAAGGAGCAGACACCACCGGCCATCTGCACTTGCGCTTGGTAGATGTCGAACGCAGGCTCAAAGACAACGACTTCATCGCCGGGCTCGACGAACGCCGAGATCGCGCTGTAGATCGTCTCGGTCGCACCGACGCCGACTGCGACTTCACTCGCCCACTGGATCTCGCGCTGCAGCTCTTTCGAGTACTTCTTTGCGAGCACCTCTGCGAGGCGGCGGTGGCCCTGCGGCCGCGCGTACTGGTTAAAGTCTGCGTCAAGCGCTTGCTTCGCGGCGTCTTTGACAAAACGCTCTGCAGACCAGTCCGGGAAGCCCTGTCCGAGGTTCACTGCCGCGTGCTCGTTCGCAAGCGGCGTGAACTCGTGCCAGACCGTCGGCTGGTCAAAGCCGCGGAGACGACTCGCAAGCTGGTCGGCCATCGTCGTTGTCCTTGTCGTCGTTTGCTGCGATGTGGGTTTGAGCTTGAGTGTGGAGCTCTTGCGTGTCAAAATCGAGTCACAATCTGTCAAACCAGAAGTGGTGATAGTGATAAAATCAAGGGTACTCACCAAAACCCTCTATTTTGTCACTATCATACTACAAGCTCCAACAGTGCAAGCTGGAATGGCTGGCTGGCTGAAACGCTTGACAAGACACAACGGCGCAGCATCAAGCGCGGCACAACGCGTTCGTGAACACCTCGACGTGTCTGGAGCTGCTGTTGATCATCGAAGTACTCTTGCGCACGAGCGTATCCTCTGGACGAGCATCTTCAGCACTAGCACCACCGTGTAGCTACAGCACATCACACACACATCAACACGATGAAGTTCCGCGAGTTCAAGCCGCCGCTCTGTGAAGAGGTGCTCACAGAGATCGACGCCATGGGCTTTACGTTCATGACGCCTGTGCAAGCAGCGACGCTGCCGCTCTTTCTGAGCAACAAGGACGTGTGCGTCGACGCGTGCACGGGCAGTGGCAAGACCCTCGCGTTCGTGCTCCCGATTGTCCAGCTCCTGCGCAACAAGATCGCGGACGGCACGCTCTCAGCGCCGCGGGACGACATCACGAAGCTCGTGTCACTCATCATCTCGCCGACGCGCGAGCTCGCGCGCCAGATCTTTGAGTGCGCAACGACGTTCTTCGCAAAGGCGCTGCCGAAAGTCAAGGTCCTGCTCTTTGTCGGCGGCACGAGCGTCGACGACGACCTCAAGCTCATTCGCAGCGCTGCTGGCAAGCGCTCAGTCGTGATCGGCACGCCAGGTCGGACCGAGGACTTGCTCAACCGGTGCATTGGCTCGAGCGTCGAGACGCGGGACTTTGAAGTCCTGATCCTCGATGAAGCCGACACGCTCCTCGACATGGGCTTTGAAGTGAGCATCAACAAGATCCTCGGGCACTTGCCAAAGCAGCGCCGCACCGGTCTCTTCTCGGCCACGCAGACGCAAGAGGTCAAAGCGCTCGCACGCGCGGGTCTGCGGAACCCAGCAACGATCTCCGTGCAAGTCGCAAACAACACGCAAGTGATCCCAACGACGCTCGAGAACTACTACGCGATCGTCGGACACGAGCAGCGACTGTCTGCACTACACCACTTTGTCCAGTCGAAGCGCGAGCAGAAGCTCATTGTGTTCTTCTCAACGTGCTCAGCAGTCGACTTCTTCAGTCGCGTGCTCGAGCACTTGCACGAAGACGCAAGCGCGACGTTCCCAGTCATTGCGCTCCACGGCAAGATGCCGCAGAAGAAGCGCACTGCGAACTACGACCGGTTCGTCAGCCTTCCATCTGGACTGCTTGTCTGTACCGACGTCGTCGCGCGTGGCATTGACTTGCCGGACGTCGACTGGATCATCCAGTACGACCCGCCGCAGGACCCCAACTTCTTTGTCCACCGCGTCGGCCGCACAGCGCGTGCAGGTCGCAGTGGCTCTGCGATCTCGTTCCTCTCGTCGAACGAAGACGCGTACGTGAACTTTCTCAAGATCCGCAAAGTCCCGTGCACCGAGATGACATTGCCGCTCGATACGATCGACGACGTCCTCCCGCGCGTGAAGGAGCTGATCTTGAGCGACCGCGACATCTTGGAGAAAGGCACAAAGGCGTACATCTCGTTCGTGCGGTCGTACAAAGAGCACCAGTGCCAGTTCATCTTCCGCTTCAAAGAGCTCGACCTCGGCGCCGTTGCCCGTGGCTTTGCTTTGTTCAAGCTCCCAAAGATCAATGAGCTCCGGAATGTCCGGATCAAGTTTGAAAACGCAGACATTCGGACAAAAGATATCAAGTACAAAGACAAAGTGCGCGAGAAAGACCGACAAAAGAAACTGCTCGAGATCGCCGCCGAGAAAGCCAAGCGCGAGCAAGCCGATGCTGATGAAGCCGAGAAGAAGCGCAAGCGCGCGTTCGCTGCGACGCTCGAGAGCGGCAATGGCGGCGACGACGACGACGACGATCTCGTTACAGGGAAGAAGAAGCAAGGGCCGCGTCGACGCGAGAAGAAGAAAGGATTGCACCAGCAGATTGTCGAAGAGTGGGACGAACTTGCTGAAGAAGAGAAATTGTACAAGAAGCTCAAGCGCGGCAAGATCACTGAGGCCGAGTACGAAAAGGCGCTGCTCGGTAAAGGCGGCGACTCGGACGACGACAATGACGATGGGGAAGCTGGTGGCGACGGCTCAGACGATGAGCAACCGAAAGCCAAGAAGCCCAAGTGGAAGCTCGCAGAAGAGAAGCTCAAGGAGCGATTCAAGAAGAAGGAGAAGATGGTCCAGAAGACTGGCGCGCAAAAGCGCGAGGCGCAGAAGCGCGAACAGAAGATCCGACTGCGCAAAAAGGCGCAGCACGTGCAGCGCCAGCAGCAAAAGATGCAGCGCCGGCGCGTGTGAGCACCATGATGCGTCGTTGAGTCGGTCGTGGACTGCTAGAGGTCGCTTCAATAGAGCTATTTACCTGTTTGAGCTGGTGACATGTGTTGGTTGTGTCTGTGATAAGTCGAGACTAGCTACCACTCTGACTGACGCACAACAACTGCGTCGCCTCGAATGCGCGCGCTTGCCCACGTTGCGCTCGAGTGCGTCTCGACGTCTAGTGTCTCAAAGCGGCGTGCAATGTCCAGGACGAGCGCTAGGATGTCTGGATCTCGACAGGAGCGGATCACGCGTCGCCATTCGTCTGGTTGATCGCACCAGTAGCATAGCATGTCAGTAGGATAGTCATATACTGTTCAACCTGCTTGCTCTCTCGCCTAGCTGTCTCAGACAGAGCAACGCACCGCTGGATACACATAGGCGTCCAGTGAAGAGACTAGCGTGGCGCTGCAGGACAAACGCGCGCTTGAACGCCGTCATTGCAGTGCACACTTGATGGACTGTCGGCATGTCGAGCGATGGCAGGAGCTGCGGTCGCTCACTCAGCGTGTGGTGCAGTGCGAGCTTTGCTAGCGCTTCGATGCAGTGCTGCTGGATAGCGCAGACGTCTGCATGGCGCTTCATGAGCGCTAAGACGCCTTGCGCGCCGCTAGTTACGACAACGCGCTCGACAGTCGAGTACTGATCGTGCACGCTCGCGTATGAGCTCGTTCGGAACGCAGGGCTCACGGCGGAGAATGGACCCCAGCCACCAGCGCTCCGTGCGCGCACGCGAAAGCAGTAGCCAGCATCAGTTTCGAGCCCAAACACGCGGATCGTCACAGGTGGCACCTGCTTCTCGCGCACTACTGCTTCAAACGGCAGCACTTGGAACGACGACGCGCGCTTCCAGCACTCGGACGCGACTGCTGCTCGCCCGCTGCCGCAATACTGGACGTGGTACCCGAGCACGATCGGGATGTCGACACCAGCGCCAGGCTTTGCAAAGCTCCACGCGATCGAGATGCTATGCAGCGTCGAGGACACGAATGTCGGAGGTGTTGGTGGGAGTGTCGGACACGCTGATAGACAGCAAATAGCACAAGCAACGTGCATGAGCACGCAACCAACTCGCCACAGACAGCACACAGACTGCTAGCGTTGTACCTGGGATCACACCGAGTCCAAAGTCGACACTGGTGTCTTTGCCGATCACCTGTGGCGTCTGCGTGATGTCTTGGAACTCGGCGACGCGCTCGTACCGCGTGCGCACTTGCTTCATGTACTCGTCTTTGACGCGTGCGTTGTGGCGCTCTGCGTCGATTCGGACCATGCTGCAGACGTACTCGACGACTTCAGATGCGCTGAGCGACCGCCGCACACTCTCGTCTTCATCGAGTGCCTGCGCGACTGCAGCGCCGCGGAATGCGTCGTTCATGCGATGGAGAAACGTGCTCACGCCGTCGTCGACGCAGCTCAGTGAGACCTCGGTCTTGAGATTGCACGCGTCGAGGAGCAGGACCTGAGACGCTCGGTTCGTCTGCACAGCCGCATCCTTCACGACAGCAGTGGCACTGGCACTGTCCTGTTGCATCTGCACGAGCGTCTTGTGCAGTCGGAGCGAGAACTGCTCATGCACGCGACTGCGAATCGAGTCGGCGACACTTGGCGGCTGCTCCTTTGGCTCGTGCAGGTGGCACAGCTCGACTGCGACGAGCTTGTCGCGCGACGGGATCGCTAGAGCGCACATCGTGTCAGCGCAGTTCTCTCTCACACACAGACACCACACTCACAAGGCTTGTGATAGCAAGCAGTAGACAACGAACCGTGGATCAAGCGCGCGAGTTCGTTCTCGTGAATGGCTGTCAAGAGGAGCTCGTCCTCTGACGACAGCCGCGACTCACTGAAGAGCACGTACGATCCTTCGTTCACGCCTTTCGTCACGCGCGCGCCATGAGACTGAGTCACGCGTGAGTACGCCACGCAAGCTTGAGAGCCAGGAGTGCATAGTACGTAGATGTACACAGACGCACCGATAGACAGAGGAAGAACGACGAGTCGTGCTCGCAGATGCGCTGGAGCTCGGCCATCGTGTCTTGGAACTCGATCACCGACGGATTCACGAGCAGCCGTAACCCGCGACGCGCGAATCGACTGAAGCTCGCGTCTACGAGTGCGTGGAAGAGACTCGCAGCGACCTCTTTCGTCTTCTCAGCCAGACTCGGAAGGTGGCGAAACGCGCACGAGACGACCACGAGTGCGTACGACTGCGCTGTGATTCGCATTTGTTGCGTTGCTATCGATGGTGCGCTTCGTGCAACGGCAGAGCGATGGACGTTGCTGTCATGGCGGACGGCGCTGTCTGGAGTCTTCTCGATGGCGACCTCGCCTTGCACTGGAGCGTCGTCGTTGGCACGGGTCTGCACAGTGTTGTTGCCTGCAGTCTCGTTGTCTGGCGCTTGACGGACATCAAACGGCACGATCGCTGGCACATCGTCGACTGCGCCAGGGAACTGCTGGAGCACGGTATGGACGCGACCAAGCAATGCAAAGTTCGCTGCAATCACTCTCACGTAGCCCCGCGCGCGATGCGGCTGCTCGCAACGCAACGTCTGCACGAGCTGAGGAAAGAGCTCAGTCTACAGAGCAGCATGGGTCGTTCACGTGAACCAGACTGCGAGTAGACTCGAGAGAGCAGCGAGAGAGCAGTAGCAGTCGCACATGCACGCACGCACCTCTTGCTGCCGAAACGAGGCGACGTACGCTCTCTCAACTTCGCAGAGGAACGCTCTGATCACGCTCGTGCGAATCGAGGCGTCGACAAATGTGAGCCACATGTCGGTCGTGTCGACGGATGCGTGCTTCTTCATGGCTGGCTTCTTGGTCTTTCGCACTTGCTGCTGCTGCTGTTGATCGAGCTGTGCGCGCACCTGATCCACACCATGTCACTCACTCGTGAGAGTCGAGCTCTCGCTGCACGTACACGAGCAAGCAAGCCACACAGGGAAACGAGCAATCAAGCGAGTGCACACCTTGATCAGTCGCTTCTTGTGCCGCTCTGCTGCCGCGTCGACGAGCGCAGTCTCGTGCTCGATCCAGAGTCGCTCGAGCAAGCGGAAGTGGAGCTCGCGCTTCGCTGCTTTCACGCGCCACAGGAGCTGGAGCTTCTTCACGCGTCGCACGTACGTTCGGATGCCGCGAAAGACTTTGAACGCAACGGGCTTGACTGCGATGCTCTTCTGGAGCCAGTGGATCAGCACGAGCGCCGCGTACGCGTTCACGCTGCGCAACGCTCGCTGCGTGCGCCAGAAGCACACGATGCCACGGAGTCGGATCTGCAGCCGCTGTGCTGCCCAGTGCTCCATCAACTTCCCAAGGAGCTTGTGCATGAACGCACAGAGCATCACTGTTGGCAGCACAGTCTGCGCTTCGCTTTGGAGCCGCGCGCGGACCTCGCGCAACATGCGCATCTGTGCGCGGTACTCGGTCGTCGACTCAAAGACCTTGCGCTCGAACGCTTCGTCTTCGGCTGCTTTGCGCTCGCGGTTCTGCACGACGCGGCTCTCATGAGCTTCGGTCCACTGCCGATGCTGCTCTTCATAGAGCTAGGAGAGGAAGGAAGGATAGGGTGGCAGCACCACACGACAGTCAGCACTGCAGCAGAGAAGCAACCTATGTAGTACGCTGACAAGCCCACACATCATCGACAGAGTCGCACCGTTCGACTCCACGCAGCTTCCATGTTGAACCCCATTGGCGTCGACTGGTTGTGCAAGAGCGACTTGTGGTACTGCAGCTGCAGGCGCTGGTACGTCTTCATCGCTTTCCAGAACGCGTCGCACTCGCTGTCGCTGATCGGCAAGAGCCGAACCTTTTGTTTGAGGAGCGCGAGCTGCTCGTCTTCTTTGCACACGAGTGCGGCACTGCTCGCTGTTTGTGTAGGCTGTAGCTCCGTAGGCGATGCACTTGCGCCTTGGAGCGCGAGCGGATTCGATGCGAGCGCATGCGTTGGTGTGCTAAAGCTCAGAGGCTGCACGGCACGGTCCAGTGACGCAAGCACGCGGTGCTTTGACGGCGAGCGCGCATTCGATCCGAGCTTGAATGATCGCGCATCGCCAGTGCTTTCGCGGTCATTGCTGTTTGGCGATCGGTTGTTCTCCGGCGAGCCAGCTCCGCGATGCTGCGTCTTGTGCTTGCTGCGGTAGATCTCTTTCTTGACAGATGTCAGCGGCGCCAAGCACACTACAAGACAGACGTGACACATCACACACGCGCGTCGTAGGTGACAGAGCGTGCACGTTAGCACCATGTCTTCGTTTCGGTCCTCCTAGCTCGACGAGTTGGCATGCACACGCAGACGTACCAAGCTGACTGCGGTCCATGTTGATGTCCATCGCGCCTGGCAAGATCTCGTGCACAGGGACAATTGGCACGAGACGCAATGGACTGCTGCGCACACGGACATTGTCAGCAGCGGCTCCAGAGCTCGTTGTTACTCCGTCACTTGCGCTACCATCGTCCATGCAGCTCGCACTGCTTGGCTCGTCCACTGCAGGCACTGTCGCATCACCACCATTGGTCGATATGCGTCGCACGAGCTTTGCGCGCCGCGTCTCGGGTGCTGCGAGCATGTCGCTTCCTAGTCTCTCGTCCGCGTATTTGTCTTCACGCACCGTCGAGCAGCAATAACTCAAGTCGATTCAGTTGATACCAAGTGTAGCCATGTGCTCCCACGCACATGGCTCCATCACGGCGTTCTGTTCATGCAGAGGTCAGAGATCGCTATTCCTAGTACATTGGATGCGCTTTGAGCATGAGAGAGCGTCCTAAAGCGCGTCTACCTCCGCCTTTGTCCTGATCGGATGTATTCTTGTGCCGCCGCCGTCGCTAGATGCTTGCTCCGTGTGCACAGCCCAAGCAACACCAGCACCAGCACCGAAGGTGAACCCGAAGGTGAAGACAGATCAGATCAGAGCGAGTTGAGACTTGTCGACCGAAATAACCACAGACTCGCTCGCTCGCCCACTCACTCAATCTCGATCGAGACAAGAACGGCAAGGGCGCCGCCGTCGGTTTTGTGCCGCAGAAGTGGAGACGACGACACATCAAGCAGCGAGCGAGTGTGGGAGCGAACAAGTGCATTGCATTGTATCGCTGCGATCGAGCTACGCGCGCACACACACGCACATCACGAGCGCGACGAGAGCGAGAGAGAAGCGAGTCGTTGATCATCCAACGCGCGCAGTCCGTGTCACCTGCAGCGTCGTACACGCATCGGCGAGCAAGAAGACTCGAGAGCGCTCACGTGCAGTCGTACTCTGACGCTGCTGGTGCTACTGCTCGCGCTTTGGAGTGACGATCGCGACTGCACTGTTCCTGACGTCTCTGCGCTTCGACTGCCACTACTACTACTACTGCGGACTGGAGAAGAGCACAGGCAAGCATGCCGTCCGACACGCCGCTTCACAAGGCTGCGCACAATGGCGACAAAGGCGCATGTCTGCAGATTCTCGAGGAAAAGTCGGTCGACGTGAACGCGCCAAGGGCTGGCGACCGACGGGCGCTCCATCGAGCTGCCGGTGGCAACCACGCCGAGCTGTGCACGCTCTTACTAGAGAAAGGAGCCGAGATCGATGGCGTACGTAGTCCGCACTTGCTTGCCTTTGCTTTTGACGCGGCTATCGAGACGGTGGTCTCACTTCGTGTACCGCGGGATCTGTTGTCGTGCCCTACAGGCGGACAAGAGTGGACGAACAGCGCTGCACTGGGCAGCGATCTCAGGGCATAAGGAGGCAACGCTCATCTTGCTCCAGAAAGGAGCAAATATCAACGCCGAGACCACGACAGGCATGACACCGCTCCACGGTGCAGCAGAAGGCGGCAAGGTCGACATCGTTAGGCTCCTCATGGAACACAAAGCAGACTCGACCAAGAAGGACTCGAACGGGAAGCTCGCATTCGACTACGCCATGAACGGCAAGCACAAAGCCGTCGTGAAAGTGCTCAAAGAGATGGGCGACGCCGCAGCGCAGAGTGCATCGTGCGTCATCCAGTGACGATCGCACATGCAGCAGCCGTAGCAGCCATCGTGACGACAACGAGGTGGCGATAGACCACGCACGACGCGCTTTGCACTCTCGCAGCTGCCGTTACGACCGCCGAGCAGGAGCGACAGCGATTCTTATGAGCGCCTCCAGCGCAGTAGCAGCAGCAGTAGACAGAGACGACGACCCGAGAGCTAGGTAAAGACATCTGTATGAACCGCTAACCAATACACGCACGAGCGCCCTCTTGTCCTCCTCTCTCTTGCGCTGCGTCCTCATGCGCTCTTACACGTATGCAAACCCCTCGAGAGTCTGCGCGCGCTTCGACATGAATGAAGACAAGCTAGTGCGAAGGTCCTAGAACTGCTCCTTGTGGTACAGCTTGCCCTTGATGCTCAGCTTGGCGTTGTTGCGCGTTTTCCGCTTGGCAGCCTTCACACGCGACTGCGCTGCGAGCTGCACGCGGCGCTTGATCAGCTCGTTCTGCGCACTGATCGCATCCGCAGTGAGCTGCTCGTCGTCCTCTTCGTCTTCGTCTTCGTCGTTCGAATCGTCGTCGTTACTACCGACGTCAACGCGGTCAACATCGTCTGCGAGGTCATCGACTTCGTCATCCTCGTCCTCACCGTCGTCGTCGTCGTTGTCGCTGCCATTGCCTATGACCTGGTGCGCCGAGAAGATCGAGAGCTACGCACACACCATTCATCCAGCCAAGCAAGCAGCCATCAGTCCCCAAGCTGTCTCTCATGCCCACACACACAGACAAGAAGCCAATCGCCGTACATCGTGCACGCGCTCGCCGTATTCTTTGCCAAAGCCACTCGCGCCGACTTCGTCATCGAGACGGTCCTCCGTGTCGGCCACAATGTCATCGAGACGTGGGACGCTCTGCACATACACAGCAGACAGCAGCACAGGATCAGTCAGTCACGCGTGCGCACGATCATCTGAGTCCATGCATGCACGCGCAAGCCTTTAAGCGAGTGCATCGTACGTCTGGGACGTAAGCGCCGCCCTGGAGACGCGAGAAGAACTTGACGAGTCCGTTCACGTCGCGATCAAACAGTCTACAAGCAGTACAGGCAGCAGCAGCACGCAAGCATGTGAGCCAACGCCAGGCGTCTAGCTACACTACCAAGACACAGCGACACACACACAGTAAACAGTGGCAGAGACGTACTCGACAGCGTTCGGGTGCGACGTCGAGATCATCTGTGGGAAGTCGATCATCGTGATCTTCCCGACGTCGTTGATCATGATGTTGAACTCGTTAAAGTCGCAGTGCACGAGGCCGCACTCGGCCAAGCGCACGACGATCGACATGCACGTGTCGTACGCGTCTTTCGAGTTCGCCATGCGCCGCACTTGGTTCAGCGGGTACCCGTCGACGAGGCTCATGCAGATCGCGTGGCGATTGCAGTCGATCGGCGTCGGTGTTGGGAACCCGCGCTCGTACAGCGCTTTGAGGAACGCAAACTCCTTCATCGCCGACAGCCGTGACATGTAGAACCAGCTCACGGACTTGCGGTCTTTCAAGTAGTCGCGTTTCTAGTGACGCGATC
Organism: Globisporangium takayamanum; assembly: GCA_023333735.1. NCBI lineage: Eukaryota > Oomycota > Peronosporomycetes > Pythiales > Pythiaceae > Globisporangium > Globisporangium takayamanum. Next base: position 11,574 of record JAASFL010000024.1, read on the forward strand.
ATGAGCACAGTGTTAGACTCGAGGCACTACTGCTCGAACGACCACGGCACGAACCAGGACGCCAGGACAGAGACGGCGATGGGACGTACCGCTTTCACTGCGCGGAACGACGTGCGTCCGAGGCGGTGGAACTTAATCGCGACTTCTGTGCCGTCCTCCTGCGTCGCAAGGAAGATGTCGGACTCTTTGCCGACACCGATCTGGCGACCGAGTCCAGTGATGTGGTTCCGCTCGAGAAAGACCTTGAGCGCAAGGAAGTCGTAGCCGCTGTATGTGAGGCGGAAGCCGTCGTACGTGTTGCCGTCGTGCGCAATGAGCTTGTTGCGCAAGAGGTGCGAGAGGATCTTGTTCACGCCGCCGTGGCGCAGCTTGGCGATCGACGTAATGAGCTCCACCGGCACGACTTCGTGGTTCTTCATGCCCATTTCAATCGACGTGAGCACGCGAAAGTGCTCCTTTGTCAAGTACCGCATCGCAGTGACGTCGAGCTTCATGGTTGTGTGTGTGAGTGTGCGTGCTTGTGGCTCTCTCTCTCGGTCAATCGACTGCGGCACGTGCTGCAGCTCCTGATGCGGCGTGTGTCCTTTTGCTTGTCACGCGAAGACGAGCAACAGTCATGGATGGTCATAACAGCAGTGGCACAGTGTACCAGTCCAATGTGAAAACGTCATCATGGTAATGGTACAGTGTACCAACTAGCCACTCTTGAACAGGAACAACACCGACACCAGAGCCAAAAGCGAAGCACTTGACCATGGCGACGACGACGAAAGTGAGCTTCGCGCTCAAGGCATCAGCAGCGACAGCAGCAGGAGGCAAGCGCAAGCGACCACTCGTCACTGCAGCAGCAGCGCCAGTAGCAGCAGATCTACAGCAAGCGAGCCCTGACAATGCAGCCGAGCATCAGCAGTTGCGCCAGCTCGTCGGCTGCTTCAACACTGTCGATGAGGACGAAGCAGCACAGACAGCATCGAAAGGACAGCACCAACTGACAAAGCAGCCGCGGCTGCAACTCGAAGACGCACGTGCAAAAGCAAAGCGTCTGCAAGACGAAGGCAGTACGCTCGCAGAAGCAGGACGGTTCCGCGCAGCGATGGCGCGCTGGTTCGAAGCGATCGATGTCGATCCAGCGAACGCAGTCGTGTTTGAGCTGCTCGCACAAGCGAGCATGGCCCTCTGCGAAGACTTTCGCGCGATCCGGTTTGCGCTGCGCGCGACTGAGCTCGCACCGACGTGGGGCGACGGCTTCCACACACTCGCACGCTGCCACCTCAACTTTGGCGAGCTCGAGCTCGCGCTTCAGCACATCAACAAGGTTGGCAGGCTACACTCAAGAGAGTGTGTATCTATCGCCTGCTAGTACTAACAGCGTTTGTGTGTTGTACAGGCAATTGAGCTCAATGGCGCGTCAGAAGAGCTCGTTGCAGAGCGTCAGGAGATCCAGGACCTCGTGGCTCGACAGCGCAATGTGCTGGCAACGCGCGAAGCCCAAGAAGCGCAGACAAGCGATGCAAATACGCTCCAAGCGCTCTCGTGTCTCAAGCACTTGGCTTTGCGTGGGCAGACCATCGCACCATATCCACAGCAGTAATCAACGACGCAAAGGCGACGAAGGAATAAAGAGATCATTTAGATAATAGAGAGCTACGTCGTGCTGGTGCTGCTAATGCCGATCAGAGGGTCGGTCGTGGTGGATATCCATAGTACAGAACAATAAATGAGGCATGCAAAGAGCAGAGTGGTCGGTCGGTCGGGTCGTCGTCGGCAGGTGTGTGTGTTGGGTTATGAACAGAAGTGCGGTCGCTGGAATAGATAGGAGGGACGTCTCGAGCGCGCGTGTGTGTCTTGTGTGATCGCACTCACGAGTAGAGCTTCTTCGCTTCGACTGCGTAGCCTGGTGCGTCGGTCCGTTCGCTCTCGCTATACCCGAATGACGATGCAGTAGCGTCGGCTGGGTACGGACTCTGGAGGACCACACATAGATACACAGCCTAGCGCATCAGTACAACGCTCACTCCCGACCATCACAGGCAGTTCGATCATGAGTCCTACGTACGGGGCTCTCAGTGAGGAAGTGCATGTACGCTCGCTTTCGCGACTCGGTTGAACCCGATGCGCTGCTCCCTGACGACAACGCCGCTGTCTGGGTTGATGCGCCAGCTCCAGTCGCCATTGCTCCTGGCTGCGCGACGTCCGCGTAGCAGTCGTACGGCTCGAGCAAGTCGGCTTCGACGTCTGCGCGGCTGTCAAAGAGTGAGTCGATCTTCTGTGTCATGAGAAAGCAGAGCGTCGTGGCCGCTGCTGCGATGTACTCTTGGTCCAAGACGTCGACGCGTTGCTCGCTATAGTGCCGCGTCTTGATCTTCTTCTTGTTCGGCGTCCGTCCTGGGCTGTTTGTATCGACACTGTCGTTGTCATTGTCGTCATTCGCGTACCGCTTCATGCGCGGCTGGTCTGGCGACGACGGCGCAGTGTGGCTCCCTTGCTCAGCGTCCGAGGACGAGTCACCAGCGCCACCGGTGCGACCAGCGAGGTACTGGTCGTTCATACCCGCAGTGTCTTTGCCACTGATGTTCTGCTTCTTCTCGGCTTTGAGCTTCGCGACCTTGAGGAGGTACTTCTGCGCGTGTGTGCGCACTTGGGTGACTGAGCGCGTGCGCACAACTTGCTGCACGCGCTTCCACTTGTGGCCGTGTATCCGGAAGCCCGCGAGGAAGCGCTCGTGCTCGTCGGCGGTCCAGCGACCGCCGCGGATCGAGCCACCGAGGTCGTCGTCGTGCTCATTGTCGTCGTCATCGGCTGGTGCTGGCGCAATGCGGCGCGCACTGTTGTTGTTGTTGGTGTTGCTGCTAGTCTTGTTGCTGCTAGTGTCTTGCTGCTGCTTGCGTGGCGTTGTGTGCTGCTGCTTGCTTGGCGACGACGGTGTCAAGTTGCTCTGAGCACCAGCAACAGGAGGCTTCCGGTCGACTGTCGCAGGGTCGCTTGTGTGGATCGCGAGCGCACGTGGCGCTACTGGTGGCGACGCCGACTGAGCGTTCAGGATCGAGTGCTGGGACCCGACTGTCAGCTCTGGCTGGAACGGCTTCCCGAATGTGTGGAGCGACGGGAGACTGAACTTGGGCAGCGCTGGCGCACTGCTGCTGTTACTGCTGCCAGGCGTTGGACCGGAAGCTGATGCAGTGGACGTTGACGGCCGGTTGAGTAAGTTCGCGAGTCCAAAGCCCGAGGACCCGCGCCAGGGCTCCGTGTCCTGCGCGTGGCGAAAGGAGGACGAGGACGTAGGGGCACGCAGATGGAATGCGTTTAGCGCAGAGCTACGCCATGGCAGCTCGCTACTACTGGGTAGGAAGCTACTGACCTGGAGTCGCCCGGGTGGCGGCGCCGATGGATGGTGGTGCTGCGGCGCGAGCATACTGCTGTGTGCGCTCGTGTCGGCGGCGCTCTGGAGCTGGGTGTTGCGGTTCTCTTTGGCGTAGCCGTGGGTCGCGTGGTGGTCGCTCGAGACGCCTCGGTCCATGTCACTGGTGGTCGTAGCGTTAGAGCGGGCGCACGAGGTCGAGATCTCGTGGCTCTACAAGATCGCGCGCAGATGGCTGGATGTGTGTGTGTCTGATGGTAATACATACATACGAGGCGAGAACAAGCCAGCGCCGCGCATCAGTCAGTCAACCAGTCAGTCAGTCAGGCATGTACTCGGTCGTATGTACTGCCGTGTGTCTGTACACACGCACACGCACGCGATCGAGACCAAGCGGCGGCAAATAGCAATGCGGGTGCTGTACCTGCGACGACGACGCTACTGCTGCGAGTGCGAGTGCGAGTGCTGTGGTGCAATGGCGGATGCGAACTGTGTCTCGTTGTCTTGCCTTGGCTTGGCGTAGCTTGGCTCGCGTGGACTGCTGCTGCGGATACGAACCAAAAGTGTGTGGATCTTGTCAGGACCGCGGCGCGGGTGCTGCTGCTGCTTGTTGCTGACGTTCGCGGCTGTCGGTGTCGTCCTCGCTTTTCGCGCCTGTGGTTGTTCTCGCGCTCTCTCTCGCTCGCGCGCCAAGACGCAACAGCAACGACAACAGCGCAGGTCTGGCTCTCGCGCGCAAAATGACACGAAGTTTGTATGCGCGCGCTTGTCAAAGCAGCCAAGTGGTGGTTCAGTTTAAGGCACCTCTAATAATAGCCTGCGGGCTAGGGCTTTGGGAGCAGACGAGCCGGCGCAAGTGTAACGTCGCGCGTCGCAAAAAAGCAAAAAAGACAGCGCAAGGTGGGAAGATCTCCATTCTCGCTCATGTTGAGCGAAGTCAATGTGAACACCACCACCAAGCTCTCGTCGAAGCAACGAGTGCGAGTGCGAGCCCAGTGTTGGCTCCTGCTGCTGCTACATGTACAAACATCGGCGGCTCCACTCCACCAAAAGGAGCGAAGAAACGTCCAGTGTTGTGCGGGGATCCACAATGCGTTCGGTTCAAGCTAGCCGGTCATGGATACAACAACGTTGCTGCTGCTGCTGTTCTCAGGCTCAGTGGGCTATGTCGAGCGAGCTGCTGTTTGCGTGTGTGCTTTTGTGCGATCTGTAGCATCAAGCATGTTTCAAGCGCGCTTTGAAGCGCATCGGCACCACCATGCACATAATGCACACTGCTGCTGCTGCGGATATCGGCAATGCTTGGCAAATGCGCACGATCTCGAATTCGAATGCAGGTCATGTCGAGTTCGCATTGATGATTCAGTGCTTTTGTTTCTTTTTTCGAGGCGCGCTTCGAGTCAGTCAGTTAGTACGAGTGCGTTCGAAAGAGAACGCAGACTTATTCAGCGCGTGCGTGGCGAGAACAGCGCGACGGCGGAGGAGCATACAAGAAAGAGCTCGGTTCCTGTTGTTGGCGTAGGGCTGGCATGCATGCACAGCATGTGCTGCGGTTGCGGGTCGCACAGGCAAGCACTTGGCGCGCATGCCATGCGAGGGCAAGGTGCTGCTGCTGCTGCTGGTCCAGACGGCTGGTTCACGAGAGCCGACCTCGACCTCAAACAGATCAAACCTAAAGCGAAAGCAAGCCAACTCGGACAAGAGAGAGAGAAAACTTGGTGCGCCGCCTGGTACTGGCGGCGGGAGAGGCACGAGGCGAAAAGATAGGCGCGAGAGACGGGTCGTCTCCAGCCGAAAAAGTATCTTGAGCAGGCGGTGGTTGTCGGCGATCGTGCAATGGTCCGCCTTGCGCTGTGTGCGTGTGATTGTGAGGCCGCAGTTTGTGTGTTGCTGCTGTGGCGAGACCTTGCTTGTGCTGCGGGCTCGCTTTGCTGTTACCTTGCTGTTGTTGTTGGTAGCGTAAGCGGTTGTGGAGGGGACGCATGAGCGAGCGAGAGTGTCCAGCAAACACGGGGAGATGGTGTCGCGGCGCTCAGCTGGACGTGCTGGCCCTCCATCTTGCTGCTCGCTGCTTGCTTCTGCAAGGCGGGATTTTCTTTGTGAGTAAGTACATTTGGGTGGATCAGCGGTGTGTGCGTCCAAGATGTGTGGTGTGTGTGCGATATGAACACGAGCGCGCCGCCGCAGTGCGACACCAGCCAGACACCAAGAACCGAGCAAACCGAGCGAGAACTTGTACGACGAGAGGCGATATCGCGCATTGCTGATCGCCAAAGCGACATTGCGACGAAAAGTGTATGTTTGCCGCGGCTATCGTTCGATCTTTTGCGCTCAGACGAGCCGCATTGCTTCGATATTTCGTGTGGGCCACAACGTGCAGTGAACTGGCGCTCTCGCGCTCGACCAATCCCAGCAGCGTAATGCGTATCTTCCTGTCAAGCTATTTCGAGCCAGCTCACTCCTGATCCAAAGCAATACAACACCAGTCGTGACAGCCTGGCAGTCAATGACAGGCTGCGTGTGTGTGTGACGCTTGAAGCAGTGCGTGCATAAGCCCGCGCCGCGTTTGACGCGCGGCGTCGTAGTGCTCCCCGACCGCGTCCTTTGCCCGCTGGAATCAACAACAACGTATCAAGCGACGCGACATGGGCGACGACACCAACAACAGCAACAAGGCACAGGTGCTCGCGTTCGACCGCGAAAAGCGCGTGTACAAGGACGCGTACGTAGACAACTTCCGCAAGGTGCGCCACTTCCCGGCGCTCGCGACGATCGGCACCGGCAGGTCCGATGGCGAGAGCATCATCCTCGTCCAGGAGCAACAGCAGCAGCACTCAGCTCTGACTTCAACGAGCGGTAGTGGCGGCGTGACGACAATCGCGACTGCGACGTCGCGACGCGCGCTCGAAGATGTGCCGAGCCGTCTCTTACCTCCTGATTCGGTACGTGCTCCTAATGGCATCTGCTGCTGCTGCTGTGAAAGCATGGACGACATCATGGACGCTCGAGGGGCAGCAGAAGGAACTGCGCAGTCGCATTCATTTGCGCTTGTGTTCTTGTGGTCGATGCGACTGTCTTTATCCGTGAACGACAGCGTCGTGTCGCCACCACGCAGCAGTAGCATCCTCTTCTGACTGCTGCTCCTTTGCATGTGTTTTCTCGCAGCTCGAAGCGATGTTTGAGACCACGCCGCCGCTCTCGTCCTTCCGCTCAGCGGTCTTGTGCAAGCACACGAATGCGCGGCTGAGTATGGGCATCTCGCCGTTCAGCGCTACCTCGCCGACAGCCGCTATTACCAATGATCGCATTGGAGACACGAATCGCTACGCGCTTCAGGTGTGTGCTCTGTAGCGTCGTATGGTGTCGCTGGCATGCCAGTCTTTGTCTTCTCACACGATCGGGACGATAGCAAGCAGCAGCGTTCAAGCCGCCGTGTCCAGTTGAAGCGAAGAATGCGATCCAGCGCAAGATCGCGTACGACCCGCAAGCGTACTCGGACAAGTCTCCAGCTGGACGATCGGTCAGTCGGCTTGCCTGCTCGCTTTCCGAGTTGTATGCGTGCTTGCTCGTGCAAGACACTCACGCACTTGCTGGCTGCTTGACATGTCCATGGCGACTCACACTTGCTTCTCCCAGTCGACTGTCCGGGACGGGATGCCGCAGTGGAGCTACAACAACCCGGCGCGAGCAAAAGAAGAGATCCGCACAAAGAAGTACTTCAATGTCCCCCTGAAGGCGTCATCCGAGCCGATCGCAAGTACACGCAAGAGTTCATTCGCAAGAACGTCGAGGCGTACCAAGCGAGTCGGAACCAGGCGAGTAGTGAGCGGTACAATAGCTAGAGCAAGTCTGCTTGCAGGCAACACGACCGATTGATTGCGTATGTACAGCTGCAGTCAGTCAGTCTCTCAGTCGCGCTGCGACTTGGAGAGCACGTTAGCTGTGAGCAGCTCCTGGATCACAAACTAGCAGCAGCAGATGCGAGCCACTACAGTGAGATCACTGCTGTAGAGATAGAGAGAGAGCTCACGGAGCTTGAGCACACTCACTCGCATCACCTACCGTCTCGGCGCGTGCGATGCGAGCTAGCAGTGCGTCGTCGTACTTTGCTTCGGGCCACCACGCTGGCGTTGCAGCAGTGATGTTGCTTAGGTCGTTCGTGTGCAACCGCAGCTGAGCCAGGACATACAGACACACATGCATGGACTTTCAGTAGTCGAGCCACATCGCATCATCTCGTCCGAGAGAGAGAGAGAGAGAGAGAGAGACAACCGCACCGCTGCGCGAAGCGAGTACGTGGCTCTGCCAGTCGCAACTGTGGGCTCGAGCCCCATGTCCTCTGCTCTGTCCACGAGTGACTTGGACAGCATGAACGGGTTCATCTCGGGCGGGAACTCGTCGCCGTACCACTCGATCAGCTCATGCGAGCGCGCAAGGGCATCGAGTGACCGACTCAGCTGATTCAGCGCACAGACAGCAATCGCAGCACGGTCAGGACATCCGTCTCCACTCATGCTCTCGCAGAGAGCACTGCTACTCACTGTGAGCACAAAGTTGCTGCCGTTCCAGACAAAGATCGGAGACGTCCCAGCAGCTGCCACTGACGCAGTCTTGCTCGTCCGAATGTACTTCTGCCACTGCACAATGCGCTCAAGCGCATCGACTGTGCGATGCATGAGCGCAACGAGCGCGTCGCGAAACGCGTCGAACGCGTGGAACCGCTCTGTGAACAAGATCGCAGTCGCGTACTTGTGCGCGCAGCTTTTGATCGCATCGCGAACGACACTGTACGCTCGGTCATACGCGACGAGCGCAGTGAACGCCTCTTGGTACAGTGCGTCTTGCTGTGCGTCCGGCGAGCGCGATGACGCTGAGCTCGCTCGCAGTGTTGCTGCTGCGCGGTTCCCGGCACTGAACGTCAGCTCTCGTCGACTCGTTCGGTGTTGCTGTTGGGCATTTGGATCGGTTGATAGTCCTGGCTGTGTGCTCGAGCTCGAGCGACTCGACTCACTGAGCTCGACGAGCGCTGGCAGTGACGTGGACCCGTTCCACGGCTGTGGTCGTCTCCTCTTGGCTTGGAGCTGCACAGAGAGTCAGCAGCAGTTGTTTGTGCACGCTGTCACTCCCCGGATGGCTCTCTCTCTCACACACACAAGACAGCGACCTACCTCTTCAAGACGCGCGACCTCGGCGGCACACACAATCGGCTGCTTCCACGTTGCATGGAGCTTCTCAAACTCTGCAGCACGTAGTGCTCGCTCGTCGTCTGGACGTCTTCGGATGTACCTCAGTGCGACGCTGCGCTCGCGCTCACAGTCGCCATCGAGGAACTGCACATGCGCGCTCTTGCGCTCGCTGTGCACTGTAGTGATCTGTGTGAAGCGAGTGAGACGGAGCGAGTAAGACGCCATCCATCGCAGTCGACTCGCACCGACGAACAGCAGCCAACATACACGTACAGTGCACGGATGCCACGACTCTTGCTTGCACGCACGCGTCGTGCGGCTAAGCCGGCGCCAGCAGCACTCGACCACTTCGCCGCTTTGAAAGCTGCTCGAGCGCAAGGACAACGCTGCTGCTGCACTCGCGTGAGGCTCAAACACGTCGCGGATGTCGTTGCGCAAGCCTTCAACCATGATGCGCTGCGTCGCGCGCGGCAAGCGCTGGGCGCGCTCGACGCTCATCTCGATGATCAGTGTGAGCTCTTCGCGCTCTTGTGCGAGCTTGCGGTCCTCTGCTTCTTCGAGCGCGCGCCTCGCTGCGGCTTCGTGTGCCAGTCGCTCACGCAGCGCTTTTGCTTCATCATTGTTGTACTTGCGGATCTGTACGTCCACCAGTCAATACGTGAAGCACCTCACAGAGAGCGTCGGTGAGCATCCACTCACATGCACGTACGTACGTACGCTATGGAGCGAACCAAAGTCAATGAGCGACCGCACACGACGCAGCACGTTGTCGTCGCAGTGCAGCAGCGCCTTTTCGTGGCTCGCATCGAGCTGTCCAAAGCACTCGGGGCTCTGTCGCCACACGCTCACGCAGATGCACGTTGCCCACGTCTTGCCAGCAATGCCCTCGGGTGGCGCTGGCGCCACGCCGTTGAGCACGAATGCAAACTCGGGCGAGTACTTCCAGCTCCCATCTGTTTCCTGGAGCGCTGCGAGTGCTGCAATGTGCGCTGGTAGTGGCGGTCCATCGAGCGCAGACGCGCGCTCTGACAGCGCAGGTGTGAGCGACTGTGTAGCGCCAGTGCAGCGGTCCTCGCTCTCTTTGCCGCTATCGTGATGGTTTGCTGAAGCACTGCGATGGACTCTGGTCACCGAGCTTGTGTCAGACGACAGTGACGACTGCTGTTGCACGATGTGGATCTCGCCGTTCGCAAACACGACGTCTGCAGCGACCGACTTGCTGAACGCGCGGTAGAACTCGTCAAAGTTGAACGGCTTCTTTGGAGCTGGCATCGCACCAGCAGCAGCAGCACCAGTGGCGTCCGCAGCTCCGACACGACAAGCGACTTGGCTGATGTCCCCTGATGCGTCCGTTACAAGAGCCAAGTGCCGGTACTCAAGCTCGAACGACACACACGTCAACAACAAGTCCGCACATGTGACGCAGGCATTGACAGTGCCTTGATGTCTACGTGCGCTTTATCACCATCTCCTACCAAGCGATCCATCATCTACACTGAGAAACGTGTTGCTACACGCCGTCGACGCCGTACGCTTCACGCGCTTCTGCAATGACATCCGCCAACTCGGACTGCCGCGACGGACGCGTCTCGCGACTCGAGCACATCTCGTCAAGGCGCAGTCGTCCGTCTGCAGGACTCACGACGAGCGCATGCGGCACAATGCACGCGAGCGAGTCGCACGGCGCCTCAACTGTACGTGGACAGCACGTGCAGACAGCGAGACGCACGTCGTCGCCGCTTTCGTGGACTGCGCGCTCCACGGCGCCACTCGGTAGCACCACGTGCGTCACTGGCTCGCGATGGGCGTGGTACACGCTGCGGACTTGGAACTCGCCGCGCGAGCGCAGGAACAGCGTGAGGTCGCGCGCCGTGATTGGGAACGCGAGGTCGTCGTTCACGAAGCGATGGAGCCGAAAGACCGTCGCCGATGGACAGCAGACAGCTCGGAGCGTCGTGACCAAGTGCTCAGCGTCGATCGTCGGCTCTGGCTCGTCTGGTCGTCGCTCACGCGCGCGTGGCAAGCGCGGGTACTTGTGCCGCAGGAGCTTGAGTGCAAGTGGCACAAACGGCGTCATCGACGCGCTGTCGTGCTCAGGCAAGAGCGCGTCGACTGGCAGTGGCAAGCGCTTGCGCTTCGGTGCATCTGACGGCGGCGACGGTGTTGACGGCGCGAGGCTCGTGACGCCAAGCGGCAGTCTACAGACACAGAGAGAGAGAGAGAGCTCGTGAGTCTAGCGTCCTAGTCTCTACGACTGCAAGCATGACCGCCATCGTACGTACTCTGGCTGAACTGCTGCGTCGTATGGACGTCCACGTCCGCGTGTGTGGATCGTCTGGGAGAAGAGGTCGCCGAGGTCGTTCATCTGGTACACTGTTGCGCCACGTGTGCGCTTCGACGCAAGCGGCAGAGCACAGACACCGAGGAGCGTCGTCCACTCGCCGCCGTCGACAAGCGGCAAGTCGAGCGGTGCGTCCGAGACGACGTACTGCGACGTGTGTGTGCGCTGAGCGTCCGTGTCGCCGTCCGTGGATCGAAGCGGTGCGATCGCGAGCGCCGTGCCTCTGGCAGGCTTCCCACAGCGCTCGAACGAGTACACTGTCGCGACTTTGCGCTGCTGCGACGTCGAGATGATCGCTCCTAGAGAATAGCGATTCATAGAGAGACATAGGCGTGAGTCCTCTGGGTCAAGACACTCGACCACGAGACGCGCGAGTCTCGCACCTCGACTCTCGCTCGCGTGTGCTGCCAAGTCGATCTCTTCGATCGCACCAAACTCCGACTGCACGTCGCCTGCCGACACTGGCTGTGCCCACGACAGCAGCGGCTGCGACGGCATGCGGCAGTCGATCACTTCGATCGACACACCAGAGCCGACGACAAACTGGAACGGACAGCTACAGACAGACAGGAGAGCGCTGTCAGTCTCTCGTCTTGGCAGCACAACCATGACCATGACATGGACGCCATACCTGAATCGCCGCTTGAGGTCATAGATCTCGGCTAATGGCGACCCAATGCTCGCGAGGTCAAAGACTTTGTCGTACTGCGTCAGCGCCTTCGCTCGCTCGCGCAGATCCACTGACCGGACAGTGAAGCGGTTCGCAGACCAGAGCACGCACGGATGGCTAGTGGACACACACGACCGAGCCACATAGTTAGGCAGGTCAGGTCCGTCAGGCTCTGTCTTACTCGTGCCTGGCTGATATCATCCACTAGGTCGCACGAGCCAACGCACCTCGCGTACTCGCAGCGCAGCAGACGCTCGGATGCCATCGCTGCTTCGACTGCGAGCGTCTGGACGCCGCTCTCTGGCACCCATGCGTGTAGAAGACCGTCGCCGGTGACGAATGCGAGCTCCGCATCAACGTGCGGACTCGTGGCGACGTGGTACAGCATCTCGTCAAACGTGAGCTTGAGCTTTGTGTGCAAGAGGCGGCGCTCGGATGGCGCGTCTCGTGTTTGGGAGCAGTGCACTGGCGCTTGGAGGATCGTGCACTGCGCGGCGCCGCGTGCTGCGACAAAGAGCGGCTCGTTCAAGTGTGTTGACTGTGTGGTGGCGTGACCACCGAGGATGGCGAACTGGCGGATCGTCGTGCCCGTCTCGACGCGGTTCGTCGTGAAGCTCCGCGCGTCGCTGCTGTCGCCAGCGTCTCTACTGTTGTTGATTGGCTGCACAAGCGCACACGCTTGCTGGAGCACTGGACCAGTCGGGAAGAACACAATGTGGTTGCCGCTTGCAGTGGATGTACCAGCGAGCGCATTGCCCTGCCACTTGGGAATGAACGCTGGCGCTTTGTCTGGGCTGCATGTGTTCGTACGTATAGAGCGTCAGTGCGCATACAGAGACAGCAGGAGCTCGTCGACAGACAGCGAGCCTAGTGGCGTACGACGGCGACGCACTACGCACCGAAAGTCCTCTTCGAGGTGGCGCTGCAGCAAGTCGTTCGGTACGTGCTGGCGATAGCGTTTGCGAAAGTACAGCGCTTCAGTCGACGAGTGGAGCCAGATTGGGCGATCGAACGCTGCGCCGGGGACCATCTTCATGCGCTTGTGCGTGCGCAAGTACGCATGTCCTTCGTGGTTGCGCACGTGCAGCTGCAGCAGGCCAAACGCGTCGAAAGCGCTGCCAGTGAACCTACGGCGCGCATCGTTCACGAGCTCTGGGTTCAATGGCACTGCATCCGGGTCTGGCGCTGCGAGTGCGCCAGAGAGACCGGTCGTCGCGACCACCGGCGGCCAGTTCGGGTACACACGCGTCGCGTCCATTGCATTGCTGGTGTGTCGTCTTGAGCACGTTTTGGTCGAGACGACGCTGTACTGTGCTAGCGAAAATTATAAGCGCGAGCAACAGATGTGTGATGATGCATGCTGTGCTGGCATGTTGGCAACGAGTGCGCTGATGGTGATCTGATGGATGGTCCGCGACGCTGGCAAGAGGCACATCTGCGAGAGCATGCGTGGGTCGCAGAGACCAAGAAACACAGCTCGGTCTTGAGCAGTCCGAGACGAGAGGACGCGCGCGGCGAGTAATGAGGTCGCGGTAGTTTCAAGATCGCGACCACTACCTCTGCTGTAGATGTGGTGCGGTCATCAGGCCACTTCTCGACTCGACTCGACTTCGACAGCATCCACCGCGAGTTCTCGGCGTACGTTGCATCGTCTACCTGCACACGTCAAGCGATATGCGCGTACCGTTCCTGCTTGCGCTGCTACTTGCTGCTGCTGTTGGCGCAGCAACCCCGTCGTCAGAAGTCGCAAGCAATACTGTCGACTCGGAGCTCGTACTCTTGGTGTCGCTCTCGCGCCATGGCAGTCGTGCGCCAAACCCGAGTGTGCGCAAGCACTGTCCAAAGAACGCAGCGAACCTCAAGGCGTACGAAGTGCCGCCGGAGCAGCTCACGGAGCGCGGGATGCAGCAGATGGAAGCTGCTGGACGCCACGTGCGCCAAATGTACGTCGATGAGAAGAAGTTCCTCTCGTCGTCGTTCAACAGCGATGACCGGACGCACTTTGAGACCTACTTTCGCGCCGACGCTGCGCCACGCTGTGGTCAGAGTGCGATTGCATTTGGCTACGGACTCTACCCAGACGGCACAGGACCCGCTGGGTACGCGAAGCAGCCGATCCCAGTGTTCATGCAGCTCTGGGAGAACGAGCACGACTTCACTGCGAACGCACCGTGCTTTGCAGTCATGCAAGCGCACGCGACGCACTACGCGGCGACGCGCGGCGAGCGGCTCATCGCACGGCACGCTGATGCACTCAACAAAGCGGCAGAGATCTGCGGCTCAGCGTTCTTCAAAGGCGGGAGTGATGGCGACCAAGTGCTTGCAACGAAAGACGTCGCCGACATGTTTGACTTTGATCGCGACGAAGGACTCGCACCGACGCCAGGGCTTACACCAGAGCTCACTGACGAGCTCAACACGCTTGCGTTCCAGAGCCTGATCGAGCGACTGTACTCGACGCCGCGCGAAGTCACGACTGCGATCGGCGGTTTCCCGCAGCTCCTCGTGCGCACGCTCACAGACGCAACGGCACCGACCTGGAGTGGCGCGACATCGACCAAGTACTATTCGTTCCACGGCCACCGCGAGCTGCTCCACGGCCTTGGCTTCATGCTCGGGATGAAGTTCAACTTTGGCGACGGCATGCCGGCGTTCAACGGCTCCACGGCGCTCCACCCTGGTACGACGCTCTTCTTTGAGCTCCACCGGCAAGCGCCGGGCGGCATCGACGTCCCAAACAGCCGCGCACAGTACGTTGTCAAGCTCTTTGTGTGGTCGCCACAGAGTCCGCGCACAGCAGTGAAGCTCGAGAGCTGCGACCTCGCGTGTCCGCTCGCCGACTTTACGGCGATCATTGAGACGCACATTGCGCAGACTGGGACGTGGCAAGACATCTGCAACTACCACCCGGTGAACATCCCACGCGCACTACCAGCGAGTCCAGTCGCGCCATCTGCAGTCGTAGAGTCTGCTACTAGTAGACACGAAGCAACCGGAGTGACTGAGGTGCCAGAGCCCGAGACATGGCCGCCACTGCCAGCACCGACTGCAAAGACTGCGCCACGTGTGCGGCACGAGCCGCCAAGCACTGCGACGACAGAGCAAGTCGCTCCTGCGATCGTATTGCCACAAGCGCTGCATGCTGCAGCAGCAGCTGGCAGTGACAGTAGCGTCACTGTGCAGACAATCGTGCACTGGACACTCACAGTCGGCGGTGTTGCTGTGCTCGGCGCGCTCTGCGTCTCGACACTCCAGCGTCGCCGCTCGTACGTCGCACTATGATGAAGCACACTGCGTAGAGAGCAGAAGCAAGTGAGAGCGTCTCGCTAGTAGGCAGTGAACGCTTTGAATGCACATCCTCAAAGGCATCATGAGCCATGTTCGCATCGTTCCTCTCGGCGTCTTGAGCTGTCGTGCGTTGCCTGGTCATTGTCTTGTTCTACCTCGCGACAAGAGCCATGTCCAGTCACTATCTCTTCACGTCCTCAGTAGTGAATGAGCGGATGCACAGGCCAGACGCGCTCCGACTCGAGCTCGAGCCCAATTGGACTGTCGTACACGTGGAGGAACTCGTCGAGGCTCATGAACTCGTCGCGTCCCAGGAGCGCAAGCACGAGGTCGTTCGCTGGCAAGAGCATCTGGTCTGAGATCGTGAGGTTCGTGAGGCACTTGCGAATCTCGGCTGGCGCCAGGAGTCCGATCTTCTTGACAAACTTGACGAGGTTCAGGAACGTCTCCACTGCGTGCTGCTGGAACGACTCGTCGGTCCACTCGCTCTCGCTGCCGCCTTGGCGCGTCACAGTGACTTTCTTAAAGTAAAGGCCTTGGAGCAAGCGCACTGGGAGGTCGTCACATGACGCAAGTACGCGCATCGACGCTGGCTCAATGATCTTTTGCAGCAAGAGCTGGTGGCAGAGCACGAGGAACTGCTCAGCGGTCGTCTCGAGGTACAGCAAGATCGTCGCGTCTTGCAGCAGCACAAGTCCCGTGGCTTCGATCTTGAGCTTTGCGAGGATCTTGGCAAAGTACTCTTGCGTCTTGCGCGCATTGCCAACCGACGCGTCGGCGACTCTGCCCATGATCGCAGACCGCGACACGCTCGGATCAAACTTGACGCTCGTCGTCGTGGTCGCGAGCGACACGTCGCTGTTGTTGTTGCTCTGATCGCTCAAGAACTGCTGCTGTGAGTTGCGGTAGTGGCTGTCACCGCTCTCTTGTGTCGGGTCTTTGCCTGCTTGCTGCTGCACGAGCGCGTCATGCTGCTCTTGGTGCGCGCGCGGCAGTGGCGGGTTCACATACGTCAGGACCTCGAGCAACGACGGTCCGAGCTGCTCGAGCTTATCGAACGATGATGTGCTTGCTGCGTTGCCATACAGCTGCTCGTTCTCGCTCTTGAGACTGTCGTTGGCCACCGCCGCAGTAGCACTGGGGTCGTCGAGAAGTGTTGATGGCGAGTGGTGAAGACGGCGGTGCAAGCCTTGCTGTGCGAGCGACTTGCTCGTGTCCATGCGGCGAGTCGCAATCGTCCCAGACCTAGCAAGCGTGCGCTGGGATGCGCCACTCGGACGCATGCTGCCTTGCTTCTCCATGTAACCAGCTGGCTTGGTCAGTAGCTTGAGTCTCTCTCGATGTCTCTTTGATGATCGAGTCGAGCATGACCTCGAAGAGACGCAATGAAAACTGATTGACGTGTACAAGCAAAAAGTGAAAAAAATTGCACGTATATTTTTTGCCATGGGAGAATTGCATATAATATTTCGGACAATACGGACATGTTGCGTCCGAATTTGTAACATTTGTCACTTGCATCCTGAAGTCAAGATCACACATAGCCCCTGAATAGCACAAAGTTCGGGACGATACCAACTTTATCTCTTATCGCCACACAGTCGCTTGGTCACCACTCCCGCACGATCTCTCGCTCAAACGCAACACAAGCATCTCCATCAAGTCACTCGTCACCACAAGCACTCAGCGAGTTTGGTGCGTTCCTAGCGCTCCACCACGCTAGTCGCGAGCAGATCGATCGAGTGATTGAGAGCGATGTGGGCGGCTCGTCCTCGTGCGTAACAAGTTTGCGCTGCTTTTGGTGTCCAAAAGCGGGCGCGGCGGTACGCCGCTTCAGACGAACACGATCCAGTCGTACTTTGGGAACGTAAAGCACCACTACCTATGTGACGGGGCCACACAGCACAATCGCTTGAGGAAGCGTGCACACTCTGTGTGCTGCCACGTGTGGCTGGAACGAGTTTCGTGGATGGATGTTGTGTACGTACAACCAAGCGAGATCCAAACTGAATGTGTTTGTGGTTATCGTCCAACAAACATGCATGTCTAAGTATGTCCTATACTAAATGCAAGATAGCTCACAAGAGTACCGTGAGGTACTTGCGATTCATTAAACAATGGATCGCTGTCGTGCGTCTGACGTGACGGCGACCCTGTTTGGTGTGTCCCATACCACAACAGGGGTTGCCCGGGGTTGGACAACCCGGATTGGTGTCTGCCACACCAATCCATGTGACGTGCCATCTGGCCCCATTACTGATGCATCAAGATAGTCGAGCTTCAAGATATATAAAATACTTGATTTTTGTATACTCTCGCTTTGCAGTATTATTTGATCACCCTGCACATTTGAAAGTATGTATGGGAGCTATAAACGTTGCAAGCGTTGCACAAATTTAGTTTGTTAGCAGTTGAGTAAGTTCAAACATCGTGGTTTCAAACATAGGATAATCCTATTATATCTTCATACAATTGGGTTTGTATGAAATCGAAAGAGTCTGAAATGTCGGAAAATGATTTTGTATTGAAATGGTCCGACGTTCCAAGCGATTCGCTAATTTTGATGAAGACAAAGTCGATGACATCAACCGCGTCCTCCGCGTCGAGCTGCCACCACGCGCGACCACTGGACTCTCTTCCCGCTCGTTTTTGCCGCGGAGGGGCCCAGCACGCCAACGGCGACGACCGCTTGGCGGCACAGTGGATCCTCGACCGCGGTGCTTGGAACATGTGCGCAGCCAATAAAGGCCTTGCGTACGTGTTCAGCACGCCGCAGGAGGATTGCAAAGTAGTACACGTCTGCTGGGACCCCGACGCGAAGCTGTGCGCTTTAAACCTCGCCGCGCTCGACTGCGCCACGAGAGGTGGTCTAGAGCGGCTGCGTCCGTTGTTGTTCGGCGCCTGCAGCGGCCTCAGCGATCGGCGGCTCACCGCCGACGGCGCCGCGCTCGCTGATGGCAACACTGGTGCTCAGCTGAAAGCGCTGATCGAGCGCGCGCCGATTGTGCGCCGCGTAGAAGCGTGCGCTGCAGCGGCGGGCTTTACGAGCGTCGACATTATCGCGTGGTCGGTTGCGCTGGGCCGGAGCTCCAGCGACGAAGGGACTAGTACACATAGGACGCCATCGACGAACGTGAGTGAATGAGATGCGGCAGTAATCAACGATCTCATCGCAAACAACCGCTCGCTGTCCGACCGGCTGCGAGTAGACGATGGCGAAATACTTTCGGAAGAAACTGTGCTCTTACATGGCATCTTCACAAGTCAGTGCTCAGGGAACGCTTAGAGAACGCTTCGGTCGTTTGCGTGCTGGCAATGTTGTGAAGTAGTTTAAGCAGACTCGTTCCCGTTGCTCCGGTTTAAGAGCAGGCTGCCCCGTTTATTTTGATTGTGAAAGCTACAACTACATTCTGTTTCGCTTTGCGAAAGATGACGGCATGAACGCTGGTCCGACATGGTCTGACATCTGGATGATGTGACACGAAAGAATAGGAAAGTGTGACAAGGGTGGTGGAACATGGACAAAGCTGCCTTGAAAACCCAAGCAGTCTATTTGCGCTCAATTGAACGCAAACTTCCTGTCGCTCCTGTTCGACGGGTTCTCTCACGAGTTTAAATATCGGATAATCCTATGTATTTTCATACAATTAGTTTTGTCTTAATTCGAACGAATTTGAAATGTCCGACATTTGGTTTGTATGGAAATGGTCCGACGTTCCAAGCGATGATTCGCTAATTCTTTAGCGAAGAACAGACACAGGTTGATGATGGCAACATGCACGAGCACGAGTGCTGTCGCGTTCCTGCTGCAGGCGACACCGTGGATCGCGCTCGATGTGCGGTACGCGTCCTGCAACTCCTTCATCGACTATTGTTTGCATGGATCTGCATCGTCAGCGCATTGCGTGGAGCTGCTCCAAGAGCTCACATGCTGCTCCTTCTGCTTCTACTCGTCAATGTGTGCCTTTCAGACGCGGAAGTGTCGCCGATGTCTCTGTGCGCATTCGCTCGGATAACAGCAACGACAGCAGCGATCTGCAGCACGCAGAAGAGTGTCTCGTGTGGCAGTTTGAGCTCGAAGAGTACGACATTGGCTTCCACGTGCTCGCAAACGGCGAGCCGATGCGCGAGGTCGTGCGGTACAAAGCGAGCGAGCCTAGCTCCGATCCAACAGCCAGCGCTAGTGCAACAGACACATCAGATAGCGATTCGTCATCGTGCATTGAAGATGCGCTCGAGCGCCTCACACCAGGCACGACGTACACGCTGCGGTGGGACAACTCGTACTCGCTCGTGCGCCACAAGCGACTGCGCTATCGCTTCCTCGTCACGTCCAAGCGCGCGTTCGCAGCTGCTGCTGCTGCAGCACACGACGCAAACACAAAGCGCTTGAACGAGCTCAAGACGCGGCGATGGTCCGCCACATCAGTGCGGCCGCACGTCGCTCGAGCGCTGGCGCAGCAGCGCGCATTGTCCGCAAAAGACGCTGCCGCAGCGCAGCGCGATGTGGTTGAGACGCTCAAGCAGTGCGTGACCGACCTCGTCGCGTCGTTCATGATGCGACCCGACAGTCCGCTGCACGAAGGCTCAGTACGTGCGTTCGTCTTGGCGCTCGAGACTGTGCTGCGCCACGGCATCAAGGTACGTTCGCGTGCGTGCGCTTAGGCGATAGAGAGAGCAAGACGTTGTCTCGACTCGTAGCTCTGCGTCGCCAGTGTCTGACGCATTGGTGCTTTTGTAGGACGCGTACCTCATGGAGTGGCCAGAAGAGCCGTACTACGCGTTCCTACTCGAGACCGCCACTGTCTTGCGGGACGACGGAGGGCTCGTCGCGGACGTCCAAGCACTTGAGCCGCCAGAGCCACTTCGGTACCTCGGCTGGGGCCGCGCACGCGCGTTCCTCTTCCTCGCGCTCAACAAGAAGCTGCTCCATCGCGCGTTCGAGGTCTCGTGAGCTGCTGCTGCGACTCTCACGGAGCTGTCTTGGCGGTCGACTGTGTGGACGACTGACGACTGCTACCGTCTGTGGCTATCGTGGTGGAACAGAACCTCACGAAGCGACGCATGTTGGTCGAGCGGTACTACGAACCACACGCGCTGCTGTTTGACTACGCGCAAGCGACTGAGATCGCGTCGTTCTTGAGCGCTCTGAACGCTGTGACGTTCCTCCTCGCGCCGTTCCCAGTCGACGAAGCGTCTTCATCGCTCGAGGCACAGAGTCTCGACACTCTCAACGTCCCAATGAACGTGCGTCAGTGCGCACCAGAAGCGCCGCTGCTTGGGACCGAGACGTTTGCATTTCACGACACTGTCGGCGCTGAGAGCGCTCTCACGCGCACCATGGACGCAGATCCAGACGTGATCAAGCGCATCCAGCACTGCTCGCTCCCGCGGTACCTTCTCCACGACGAGCCGTTCACAGAGCTGCCGATTGGGTACGTGCGTCTATCTGTCTCGTCAGTCTTGGGACTTGGGTGAGCGCTCTACGACGAACACTGTTGGACTCACACCATCCTGGTTCATGCATTGTGCTGGTGATGCGTACGTACGCTCGCTAGACGCGGCGCTGTCGTGCACGTCCCGCTCGCACTTGACGTGAGGCGGCCAGTGCTCGTGCTCCAGCTCCAGGTCCTCGTCCAAGACATCCACGTCTCCCTCGCTCAGGATGATACAAGTGACGTGACGGCGTCAGTGCTCGTGTCTGCATCGGATCTCTGGACTGAAGCGATCGTACGTATGACTCCAGCATCGTTGTCCCTCGCATCGTCGCTCTCGCTCAAGCTCGACAACTCGTCCTCGATCGTACGCACGAAACACGTGAAGCTCCGGTGCGCAGCGGTCTCGACTGACGCGTACGCGACCGCGTGGGAAGCGTGTCTCGCAATCGCGCAGTCGATGAGCTGGAAGCACGCAGCGAGTGTCGGCGCTGCACGCTGCACGCAGTTCATGGACTCGCTCCAGATACAAGAGCACGAAGCGATCGTCGAGCACCGACGGCGCGAGCCATTGACGAGTACAACAACCGAGTCACAGTCGCATCGCACAGAGGACGAGAGCATCCTCGGGCTCCCCGCGTCGCTACTTGCAAACCCAGTGTCGTACTTGGTCCACGGCATGCTCGCGACCGAGTCGAGTGCGTGTGCGCAGTGCCTCGCGCCGTTCTCGTTCTTCAGTCGCCAGTATCAGTGTCCGTCATGCCAGAGCGTCGTATGCATCCCGTGCTCGCGGCACTACGTCCAGCTCCATGGCAAAGGCCCGCAGGTCAAGACGTGCGACCGGTGCTTCTTGCGTGAGAAGGACCTCGAGGTGCGCTCCTCGTGTCCGCACCTGTAGGACGGTGTCTCTGTTGCTGCTCCTAAGTGTCCTGATCGCTCTTGTATGACGTGGTACGGAGCAGCGCAAACGCCGCGGCAGTCTCGCAGGTCGCGAGGACGACCAGAGCGAGTGCGCCGAGTACGCTGCGCTCCGACGCGACCCAGCGATGGCCAAGTACTTCAAGATGCTCGGCTTTGGCGTCCCAGCAAGTGGCGTGGCGCAGAAGATGCTGCAGGACAACGTCGAGCTCGACAAGATCCACGTCTTTGCAGCAGGACCGAGCGGTCTTGACACAGCGGCGAGTGCGCCACGCACAAGGTGCGGCAGATCGAGTGATAGTCTTGTCGTAGTGACCATACTAGCGAGCTCTTGTACTGAGCGGACCATGGCGCTTCTGCCTACAGACGCGACAGTGCTGGCGCCTCGCATCGCTTGAACCGCCGCGGGAGCTCAGCGTTCCGCAAAGTGCACTGGACGAGTCTCGAGACCACGCGCGCGAGCGAGTCGATCTGGACGCGCGTGACAGCGCGACGCAAGACCGCGCCGATCACACTCTCGCCGCAGGACTTTCAGGCGCTCGAGCTCCTGTTTGGTGACGCGTCGTCGTCGTCATCAGCTAGTGCGAGTGGCGCCACTGGCCGCTCCAGGCAAACAAAGAAGAAGAAGCCGTTCTCCGCGCTCGACTCGCGCCGCGCAAACAACATCTCGATCGGTCTCTCGCAGTTCAAAGGCGTCGGCGGCATCGACGCGATCGTCGCGAGTGTCAAGCGCTGCGACTTTGCGTTCCTCACGCCTGAGCGTCTTGCGACGTTGGTCGAGATCGCGCCGACGAGCATTGAAGCGAAGCGGTACACGGACTTTCGCGGCGCGCGTGCGCGTCTCGAGCCATCGGAGCGGTTCTTGGTCGAGATGTGCGACGTCCCGCGTGTGACCGAGAAGGTATGTGTGTGTGTCGATCGCCTGCGTCTTCGTCCTCGTGCTTGTAATGTAACGATTCGCAGGCACGTCCTCACGCGTGGCTACTGCTCTGCAGATGACGGCAATGCTCTTCGTTGCGCAGTTCGAGCACCAGCACCGTGAGCTGCGCGATCGGATCGACACGATCACGCGCGCTTGCCACGAGATCCTCCATAGCGAGCGTCTCGCGCGGTGCTTTGAGCTCGTCTTGGCGATTGGGAACCTCCTGAATGCAGGCACTGAACTGGAAGACGCGCATGGCGTGACGCTCGCGTCGCTGCTCAAGGTACGAACGTCTCGTCTATCAGACTGCCTGAGCTGCCTTTGACAGGACGGTCAAGTCCCTAGAGCTGATGCATGGGGGGGATCTGTGGATGCCGCAGCTATCGGAGACCAAGTCGATCGACCGGAGCACGACGCTGCTGCAGTTCATCGTCAAGCTCATTCACGTACGTTCGTATGCGTGGCGATCCAACACATCTGTCTATCGACCATGCGCTCACAGCGGCTGCTGCTGCTGCGGTCATCTTGTGCGCTAGGACCGCGGCGAGAGCGACATCCTGTTGTTTGTGCACGACCTCAGCTCACTTGCAGACGCGAAGCGGTTCTCAAACTTGATCTGCGCCTCGCAAGTCAAGCGTCTGCTCAGCGGCATTGCGCACATGGAGACGGAGATCAAAGAGGAGATGGTGATTGACCTCAAGCGCTTCCGAGCCACTGAGCAGCGTCGGCGCGAACAGTGGGAGCAGCAGAGGCATAGTGATACAAGTCGTCCAGGCGCTCGACGCCCTCCGCTCTTTCAGCGCTCCGTCGCAGCAGCAGTAGGAGACAAAGCAAGTGCGACTGCGTCAGACCCTCGCGCGGCGCTCTTTGCGGCGATTCGGCAGCGCGAAGCATCGGTGGAGGTTGTCGACAAGACGCAGGTGGCAGCAGCACCAAGCAGCAGCGACAGCACAGAGACGAGCAAGCGCGCAGCAGCACCACGTGCGCTGCTGATGGCTGCGATCAAGAAGCGACAGCAGTCTGTCGACGAGCCAGTCGAGTCGCAGACAGAGGCATCTGGCGGTCACGCAGCGCTCCTACAGGCGATCAAAGCGCGTCCACAGCAGCCAGGTGCCTCGACAGACTCGTTGCCATCTCGAGATGCACGCGCTGCGCTGCTGGCATCGATCACCACGCGACAGACGACAGACCAAGACGACGCAGTGGAGACTCGAGCGTCTTCGCCACTGCAAACTGCGAATCCACGCGCCGCTCTGCTCGCTGCGATCCGAAAGCCAGCAACTGACGCAGACTCGAACGCTGAAGAAGCGTCAGTGCCGCCAATGAACCCGCAAGCTGCACTGCTTGCAGCGATTCGACAGCGTCCGTCCTCGACACCGGCAGCGCAGCGTGACGTGTCCTCACTTCGCACTACTAGCGAAGACGCTAGCAACGACGCCAGCTCTGTCGCGCCGTTTGTCCCACGCGAGTACGCAATGGACAGTGCGTTCATCACCGACATGCGGTCGCGGCTGCTTGCGATCAAAGCCGCGTACGAAGACTTGGAGATGGCGCTCGAGAGCATGACGAGTGCGTGGGAAGCGACAGCGCGGTACGTGGGCGACGACCCGAGTGCGTCGTCGTCCGAGTACGTCTTCATGCTGCTCCATCGCTTCTGCTTGGACGTGAAAGTCGCCAAGTCGCTGCTCTTCCGCAGAGGCTTGAGCTTTGCGAGCGACCTCCAGTCGTTCCTCCCCAATGCGCGTACGTCCTGCTTGCTCCTATGTGTCCTACCTCCGTGCTAGTAGCTCACACACGTACGGTGCTTGCTTGGGCTGCTACTTATCGACTCTGCCACGTCCAGACGTTGGGAGTACGATCGCCACGGTGTTCGGTCCTGGCGTCGTCACAGCACTGCGTGTAGCGGACAAGCGCATTGAAGTCAAGTTCCCGTGGAGCCGCGAGGCGTCGCTGTCGCCCAGCGCCATTCTATCTGCCGGGACGCTCGTGCGGTGCCGCGTCGTGGGCGTCGGACTCCTCCGCGCGACGCACTACGACGTTGGCTTTTGCTGCGTGCGCTTTGCGTTTGGCTACGGCATGGTCCAGGTCGCTGACGTACGTCCCGAGACGTCGTCGAATGCGAAAGAGCTCCGGACCGCGCTCCTTGCAACGCCATTCTACATTGGCGACCCCGTCCTAACGCCATTCGGCTGTGGCCACGTCCAGTCGATCCGGCGACGGCGATCATACGTGTCTACATTGCCCACGAGCAGCACGACGACAGACGCTACTGACAGAAGACGCTTGGCCGCGCCACTGGACGATGGCGTCCTCGAAGTGCGGCTACTAGCAGGCGACTTGCGAAGCGGAAGTCACGACGACAGCAACGAGCCGTACACTGGCACAGCGTTCGTGCACTTTGGCCACGCGACGCTCAACTACTAGCACGAGGCTTACAGTCCCAACCACACAGTCTCTTGCTCTCAGGCGCTTGCCATCTCTTCTTGGCTGTTGGCTGTTGCTAGCACGCACTCCACACTCACGCACTCGTGTACCACCCAAACGCCTTGTCAGCGACGTACGTGCAGATCTGCTTCGGTTCGAGGTACGCGTCCAAGCCAAACGGTCCGAGCTCGCGACCCGTGCCGCTCTTCTTCATGCCGCCCCACGGCAGCTGCACAAAGCACGGCTGCGAGCAGTTGTTCCACACGATGCCGACGCGCAGCGCCTTGGTCACGCGCGTCATCTGCGCTGCGTCGCTCGTGAACACGGCGCCAGCCAAGCCAAACGCCGAGTCGTTTGCGAGCGCAATGGCTTCGGCCTCGGTCGTGAACGTCATGACCGAGAGCACGGGACCAAAGATCTCGTCCGTCCAGACCTTCATGGCTGGCGTGACGTTCGTGAGGATCGTCGGGTGGACGTAGTAGCCAGCCGCGTGCTGACCGATCGCATGCGGCATCGCTTGTCCGGCGATAGTCGCACCGGCGGCGACGGCGCCGTCGATGAACGCCAGGACCTTTTGCTGCTGCCCTTTGCTTACGAGCGGACCGACTTGGACGCCACTCGCCAGTGGATCACCGACCACGAGCTTCTCGGTCGCCGCGACGAGGCGTCGGACAAACTCGTCGGCGATGCTCTCGTGGAGCAGCAAGCGCGACGTCGCGCTGCAGATCTGCCCGTTCGTCCAGAAGCACCCAAACATGACCCACTCGACCGTCCGGTCCATGTGCGTGGCGTCAAACACGATCGCCGGCGACTTGCCCCCGAGCTCGAGCGACACTTTCTTGATCTCGGCAGCCGCTGACGCCATGATCGCTCGACCCGTTGGGACGCTCCCAGTGAACGCGACTTTGTGGACGTCGGTATGCGCAACGAGCGGCGCGCCAGCTTCGGGACCAAAGCCGCTGAGGACGTTGAGGACGCCGGCAGGCAGACCAACTTCTGACGCAATGCGCGCGAGTTGGAGCGCTGTCAGTGGCGTGAGCTCGGACGACTTGAGCACGACCGTGCAGCCTGCAGCGAGCGCCGGTGCGATCTTCCAGAGCGCCATGAGCGCAGGGTAGTTCCACGGAATGATCGCTGCGACGACACCGACTGGCTCAAAGCGCAGAGCGCCGCGAAAGTCGTCGTGCGGCAGCTCAACGCTCTCGTTTTGCCGCGCATCGAGACGCTCGGCAGCGTCGGCGTAGTACCGGAAGCAGCCCGAGACGTCCTCCATGTCCCACACCGCTTCAGGCAGCGGCTTGCCGCAGTCGAGCGTCTCCAAGCGACTCAGTGCGTCGATCTCTTTCTCGACTGCGTCGGCCATTGCGCGCAGATACACTGCACGTGACGCGCCAGTCGTCTCGCCCCACGTCGTGAACGCGCGCTTCGCAGCAGCGACAGCAGCATCGACGTCTTCGGTCGTCGCGCGCGCGACTTGCTGGATCACGAGCTCGGTCGCTGGGTTCACCACGTCAAAGTACTGCTTGCGCACAGGAGCGACCCATTGGCCGTCGATGAAGAGCTCCGAGAGGCGCGGCAGCTCCGAGGGCGTCGCGGTTGAGGTGCTCATGATGCTTGATCTTGCTGTGTGCGTTTGGATTGTGATGCGTGTCAAATTCAAGATCTTGTCAAGGAGTCCAAATTTCGCATCAATGTATTCTACATT
Organism: Globisporangium takayamanum; assembly: GCA_023333735.1. NCBI lineage: Eukaryota > Oomycota > Peronosporomycetes > Pythiales > Pythiaceae > Globisporangium > Globisporangium takayamanum. Next base: position 37,821 of record JAASFL010000024.1, read on the forward strand.
TTTTAACCATTCAAAGTCAAATCAGTGGACTTTGTAGTTGTTAGTTCAAGTGACTTGAATAGAGTATGATACTGATTTGATGTAGTCCACGTAAATTTTGGAATCTACACTTGGTAATTGTATTAAATATTCTCGAACACAGCTCGCTGGTTCGGCAAACGTCCATTCCACCACTCGAAACCTCACGCTTTCAACTCACGAGAAGACATCGCCCCTTGACGCGTACACGCTCGACCTGCGACCGACTGCATCTCGCGACGATGCCGCGCACACGAACGAAAGACACGCCGGTGCGTCCGTACACAAAGGTGAGCGACCCGCGCAGTGTGCGCGCACTTTTCATGGTGATCGACGCCGAGCTGCCCGTGAAACTCGTCGCGCTCATGCACGGCTTCACGCCCGTTGCGCTCGCTCGCAAAGTCTCGCGCGCTCGACCGTCGTGGCCAGACGACCCCGAGTCGCGCGAACGAGGCCGCGTGCTGCGGCAAGAGCTCATGGACGCATTCGCGTCGCTCTGTCCAGCGCCGTCAGCGCAGCCGACAGCTGCTGCTGCGACACAGGCGCTCGCTCGGCCGCAGACGCTGACCAAGTCGCTCTCGCGCGCACTCGCGCGGTCGTTGCCAGCTGCGCTGTCGCAAGCGGTCTCGACTGCGCTCAAAGAGGCATTGCCTGATGGCATTCCGCTCGAGATGCTCCAGGCGGCACCGCCAGTCGCGCCGCTCGTTCCAATGAACGTCGCGCCACAAGCAGCGACATCAGAGCCGACGACGCCGGGAGACGATGACGAACAAGCGACATCTGAACCGACGACGCCGGGAGACGATGCTTCGCAGACGACAATGTTTCTGCCACCGCAAGCAGCGCCAGTACACATTGCGCCGCTCATGGCGCCGCAGCAGCCAGCGCTTCCAATTGACCGACCCGTCGCGCCACAGTCGATGATGCTTCGACCAGCGCCACACCAAGCGTCACTTCACATGTCATTGCCACCAGCGCAGCCAAACGCGACGCAAGCACCAGAGGCATCTGCTCACTTGATGCAAGGCGTCGATGCGTCGCACGCTCCACTGCCGTCGCCAGTCGCTTCGCAGCCTCGAACTGAGAGTGCGTGACGGAGCCACTGTCTGTCTGCCTAGCTACTGCCTAGTGCATGAGTGAGTGAGTGTATGAATGTATGAATGTATGAATGAATGAACAAGTCTATTACGTAAAGCACTGGAGGTCGCACAGACGAGGTCCTGGCTGTTGATGATAATGAGCCTGGCGTGGTCATATGATAGAGAGGTCATGGGCACTTCGCCATTCTCATTGGCGTAGTCGGCTATTTCGAGTCGTACGACGACGTTTGGGGAAGCAAGAGCTGCTGCTGCTGCTGTCGTGAAGCTCTGACGCGAAGCTAGCAAAGCACGTACACGAGTGCGGCGCGAGTCGCGAGCGAGGCGGCAGCCGAATCACACGCACAAGCAGCAGTAGTCGCGATGGAGGAAGAGCAGCAGCTGTCGTTCTTTCTCGAGTGGTACGACCCGCAGTCGGACCAGCGCAAGCCGTACACCCTGCACTACCACAGCGACAATACCATCGAGATGGTACGAACGCCATCACCATTTCTGTATTCGCTTGCGCTAGTTCGCATTGTGAGCTGACGCGTCATTGCTCGATCGCTTGTCTGTCAGATCGAGCGGTACTCGAAGCGCATCTTCCTCAAGCGCATTCGCATCCCGACCGTCACGCTCGATGCGCTCGTGCCTGGGAGCTCGATCACAGTCTACTCGCGCCAGCTCGCAGTCGTTGACGCAGCGAACGAGTACACGAAGCAAATCATCAAGAAGCGCGCAACGAAAGCGCGAATTGTTGTGCGGTCGAGTGGGTATGCGCACATGGGCAAGGTCGTGCAGGCGATCGAAGCGAGCGGACTCGTGCTCCTTACGCTCGTCATGGCGCAGCTCGAGCGTAGCCATGCGACTGCATTAGCACGGCAGTGTCTCAGTGCTGGAAGCGACACAGCCGACTTGCTCCGCGACGTCTCGCTGCTCATCGAAGTCAAGCAGCCGACGCCAAATACACTCGAAGACGCACTCGCCCGCCTCGATGCAGCGCGTCTTCGGCAGTTCGTGCTCGTCGGTGAAGTCGGACTCGCAGAAGCGCTCGGGACGCCTCGACCAGCTGCGACGCTACCGACAACAGCGGTGTTTGACAACTGCTCGCTGTGTCTCTTGCGACCGCGCATGCTGCGCGAAGGCTGCGTCGGTGCGATCCTCGACGCGATCCTGAGCGCAGGATTTGAGGTCTCGGCGCTCAAGACGCTCCACTTGCAGATGCACGACGCTGACGAGTTCTTTCGCGTCTACAAGGGCGTTGTGCGGCAGTACCACGTACGTGCCTGTGTGTGTCGTATCCGATGTGCGGAGGAGAGGCAAGGCCGCACTGACATGAGAGTCTCTACAACTACGCAGGAGGTGCTCAAGAACATGTGCTCAGGACCGAGCATTGCGCTCGAAGTCCGCGGCGAAGACGCTGTGCGCCGGTTCCGCGACTTTTGCGGTCCATTCGACGTCCAGATCGCTCAGACGCTGCGTCCGCAGTCGCTCCGAGCGCGCTTTGGGAAGACGAACTTGCTCAATGCCGTGCACTGCACCGACTGTCCAGAGGACGGCGTGCTCGAGAGCCAATTCATCTTCCACGCACTCGGAGCGAGCAATCAGTAGGCTGTGAGGACACCTGACCAGTCGATCAAACAGCCCTAGGTAGTGAGAGCCATCGCGTCACACACAGTCGATAGGATGACTGACTGAACGAACAAGAGAGAGAGCAGTGTCTATTGAGCAAGTCCATACGCTCTAGTACAGTAGCGTCGACGCTAGTGCGACGTCCTAGCTTCGTCCTGGCGTCTTAGCCGCAACCCGAGTCGGTCGCTTCGTACGCAAACTCGACGACTTTGCCGTCCTTTGTGCGCCGGAAGCGCGTCTCGATCGGGTCGAAGCCGCGCTCCGGCGCGTCGTAGACTGCCCACGACGGCGTCGGCGCCATGTAGTCGTCGGCCGTGAACGTCGTGCCGTCTTCGTAGTACTGCTGGATGAGGTTGTGGAACTTCTCGTAGTCGATCCACGTGTGCCACTGGCCGTCGATGCAAAACTTCTTCTTCGCCAGGAGCACGCACGTCGAGTGCGCGTGCTCGGTCGCAAGGCCGTACGAGCCGCTCACGCGCTCACACAGCGCGGCGCAGAAGTCGCGGACTTCGTCGTGCCACGGCACGTTCTTCATTGTGAGGTCCGAGCCATCAGACTTGCCGCAGTACGTCACGGCTTTGACTTCGATGAAGTCGGGCTGACCGATGCGAATGAGCTCCGCGTAGTTGTCGAGCTCGTCCATGTTGTACGACTTCACGAGCGTGAGGCGATAGACCGTGCGCTGGCCCTTGCGCTTGAGCTCATCAAGGCAGGCGAGGAAGCGCTCCCAAAAGTCCTTGAACAGCGGCCGGTCAACGGCTTGGAGCGCGTCTTTCGTCGCAGCGTCGACGCTCACGTACAGCTGCGTGATCGGCTCGAGCGCGGCGATCTTCTCTGGGAACTGCGCGTTCGTGACGAGGAACGACGAGATCCGGCGCTTGTGCAGCTCGCGGCAGAACGCGTTGATGTGCGGGTACATGATCGGCTCACCGACGAGCGAGAGCGCGCAGTGACGGACTGTGAACGCTTCGTGCCAGCGCGCTTGGATCAAGCCGGGCAAGCCCTTGAGCTCTTTGATCATGCTCTGGTGGCGCTCGATCGAGCCGTTCACGAGGACTTCAGCGTCGTCGGTCTTCCAGCGCCAGACGCGACCGACCGGGTTCTTGTGGTGGCGCCAGCAGAACACGCACTTGTTCGCACACGCAAGACTTGGCGTCGTCTCCATGCACTGGTAGCTCGTGATGCCGTAGAACGTGTGTTTGTAGCACCCGCCGCGGCCACGGAGCTGGTGCTTGGTCCAGCGACAGAGCTTCACAGCGCTGTGCGTCCCAATGATCTTGTAGCCCTCTTTGATCAGCGCCTTGCGCTGCATCGGCGTCACCATCTCGCGCGACAGGTTCGCCGCCTCGGACTCTTTCATCGACTTGCCAATGTCTTCGACGTCGACCATGCCACTGTCGCTCTCAGTCGTGGTCTTTGAGCCTGCGTCCGCGTCGTCATCGTCGTCTGAGAAGTCGCCAGTGAGGACCTTCTCGTTCATAAAGTCCTCGTCGTTGAGCTCCACGGCTTCGCCGTTCGCAGCCTCGAGCTGCTGCTGCTTTGCCTTCTTCTGGCGACGGAACTCTTTCTGCGAGAGCCACTGCTTGGGACTCGCCGTGGCGTCGGTCGCACTCGCAGAGGATGCCTGCGCCGCGGAGCTGTACTCGCACATCGCAGCAATGATGTTGTCGGCCCAGTGCTCAAACTGAGCAAACTGGTCGACGTTGTCGTCGCCAAGGCCGAGTGGACAGAGCGCCGAGGACCCGAGCTCGCTGAGTTCGCGGTCGAGGTGCTTCGCCGCGGTGCCGTAGTGCTCGTCGTACTCAGCGTTCCCGAGCCCAAAGACCGCGTGCGCAGTCTTCTGGAGCCACGTCTTTGAGACGCGGAAGTCGAGTGCCATGTCGTTGATCCAGCTGCAGAACACGCGTGCGTCCTGCGGTGGCGCACCGCCAGTCCAGGTCGAGAGGATCGCAATCACAATCGCTTCGTGCTCGAGGTTGTCCTGATCGTAGTCTTTCATGCTCACGACAGTCGTTTGGAAGTGGAAGCCAGCGATGTTGAGCGCAAAGAGCTTCTTCTCGAGCTCCTCGGCCATCCCTGTAGCAGTCGCACACAGGCAGAGACGTCAGGCAATCGTTCTATCGACACTTGCTCTGTAGAAAATGCAAGCACAGCCGAGAGACGTACGCTTCGAAGTGCCAGTCTGCGAGCCGTACAAGATACGCACAGGCATCGGCTCTGGCTTGCTTGGTGCCTTTGCCGGGGCCTTTGCATTTGCACCAGTGCGCTTGCTCGTAGGTGAGAGGTTGCTAGTGCCTGGACGGTTGTTGCCCTTCTTCTTGCTGCTGCGCTTCGGAGAAGGTGGCAACGCTTGGTGCTCCTGTGCGCTGCGGTAGTAGACGACGCCGAGTGCGACAGTCGCAGCGAGCAGCACGCTCACGCCGGCAGCAGCGGCAGGCGAGAGTCCGATCACGCGCACCATGCTTGCGAGATCGTACGACGAGACTTGAGCAGATCTAATCGAGTGATGCACACCACCGAATGCTGTCTTGACCGCCGAAACAGTTAAAGGGACATACGCGAGAGTAAATTGCGTACTTTAACGGTTAATATCGCATAGAATATTTTAACGAGAGTTGACAGTACCACAATCAAATCAAAATTGACTTGCCTTTGCAACTCAAATTTGAATCGCTCGCAAAAGGGGGCACACGCGCCTCGCGCCACACACATCGGTCGTCCACTTCACACATCGAGCCAAGCGCCAGCAGCAGCACAAGCACGCAAGCTCTTAGCACTAAGCACACACACGGAACGATGAGCGGCAAGGGAACCTCGTTGTGGCGCGTCGCGGGCATGTCGTACCTCCAGTACGTCAACAAGTCGGCTGCCGTTGTGCGCGAAGCGCTCAAGGAGCCGGTCAAGAGCAAGCTCGTGCCGCGATCGGACGTCAACTTTGCCGGCTTCAAGTGGGCGGACGGCGAGCGTGGCAAGCGCGGTACGTCTCGATCGTACTGCTAGTGCTTGTGTGTCTGTGTATGCGATTGACATAGATCCATCTCTGCACGTGTACTCATCGACCATCCCTTGCGCTCTCTCTGTCTTGCGTCACGCCACTCATTAGCCACGATTGACTCGGTCAAGAAGGCGTCGGAGGTCTTCCAGAAGGCGGCGTAGATCGTAGTAGCGAGTCCATGATCTCTCCGTACGGCAGTGCGTCCATGGCATCAAGCGAGCGTCCCGCGTGCGTGTATCTCTTTGACCAAGCAATACAGCCGACGATCCGCGCCATAGCGACATTCTGCAGTGCCATCGCACAAGCGCCTCTGGACACATGAGCAGGACCCGAGCGCTTGCGCCTTGCGACGGAAGCAAATGAAAGATGATGTATTGATCATGCAGCAGCGCCACCCACTCGTCCATTCCCACACACAGTCTCTCTCTCTGACTCTCCTCCTACACGCACACAGATCATCCCGGTCACGCATGCACAGCGTCTAGTGCTGCGGTGGCGTCGCAGTGTCCGATGGACTGCGCCAGAGCACTTTGCGACTGAACCGGTCGCGCACAAAGTAGTACCCGAGCAGCGGTGGCACAACGACGACTGCGACGCCAGCGCCAGCCACGACGACAACGCTCGCAGCGCCGAGGACGACAGTCTTCGTGACGAACCGCACAGGTGTTGTCCAGCCAAACTTGCGGCTGCGCGAGTGGTAGAACGCGAGTGGGAGACAGAGCGTCTCGTCGTGCTTGTCCCAGCTCCGGAGACACGACCAGCAGAACTCTTGGTCGCACTGGAAGCACTTCATGTGGGAGCACCCGCCCTGCTTCTCAATGTCCGACTTGCAACTCGGACACGCGCGGACGTTGTGGTGGCGCTTCCAGTGCCCATAGCGCTTGTCGACGCGTCGACAGAGCCGCGTGCGGTGGTACGCACTGCCGCAGCGCATGCACGACTCGGCGTCGCAACTGCTGCACTTGACCTTGCGATGGTTTGAAAACGGCGGCTCGTCGAGCACTGCGCAGCACCCGGCGCGCGGACAGAAGCGCACGCCGGTCTTCTGGTTCTTGAGGAAGCTCTCGTACTTGGCAAGCGTCTCTTGCGACGCAAAAGCTTCAATGAGCTCCGTTGGCAGTGGCCGCGTGCACTGCGGCGCAGGACACACGAGCTTCTTCGTCGAGACTTCGCCGTCCAAGATCTTGAACTCGACGTACCACTGCATGCAGGTCGAGCAGAACGAGCCGCTGCACGTGACGCACACTTGCGCTTGTAACGCGTCCATCTTGTCAAAGCAGATCTGGCAGTCGCGCGTCTGCGCCGTGTCAAAGCCGTCCATCGTAGGCGCTGTCGCTGGCACGGCAGTCAATGACGCACCCGTAGCAGGTGCGCTGCTCGACGGACGCAATAGATACGACGCCTTTTGCTCGTGCTCCATCTCAGCTGCTGCTGCGCGTGCAAGTGGTGATGACGACGACGGTCGCCCAATGGACAGAGATGGCGAGTCTTCGTACAGAATGATCGTCGGCCGTGGCGTGTGCACGAGCGAGATCGATGCGCGACTCGTGCTGCTGCTCTCGTCCAAGCTATGGCGGCCAGTGGCACTTCGGTGGTAGTGGCTCGTAGCTGTCGTGGTGGTGGTGCGTCCAATCGAATGACGCGCAGCTGCTGCTGCTACGCTCGTGCGACTAGAGCTGCTGTTGCTTTGTCGAGCAGGGCTTGGCACACGCAGCTGTTCCTGGAAGAGCTCGACCATGAGCGTTTCGTGGAGGAGTCGGATCGGGTGTGTCACGCTCCGGTTCACGTCCGCGAGCTTGGTTGTGATCCGCGACACGGGCGGCGCAGCAGCCACAACAGCGCGAGTCGACGTTTCCATGCGCTCGTCGACGCCAGTGCTAGTGCTAGTGCTGCTAGCGCGGACGCCGCTCGTCGTCTTCTCACACGTTGCTGCGCCACTGAACGTCGCGCGCCGCCGCATGCTCTCTCACTTGTGAGTGTAGTGAACTAGTGTGCGCAAGAGAGCCGAGCTTCTCGAGAGCGTCGTCGTGAGGCACGACCGATCGGAAATGACGTGTGAGCAAGCTCGCGCTTCTCCTCTCTATGGTCGGTGCCGGCAACCCATGGACACAAGCTGGAGAATTGTATGTGGGTTCACATGCGAGACGTTTCCATCTTCTCGGAACGCAAAGTGCGCAACAATGCAATGTAGTGGTATATAAATTTCAAGATAACGTAGAATATTTTTGAACATACTCGCGTCGAAAGAAATCAGCCAGCGCGAACAGTCGCGCGTAGTCATACAAATTTTAAGTCGCGCTTGCCGAGAGGAAACAAAGGCCGCTCGAGCTTGAGCTCTGCGCTCGCATTGCTGCTGTGATCATGGGCGTCGCGAGATGGCGAGCACTGCTCAATGACAGCGAGAGCAAGAAGCTCTGCATATGTGCGTGTGTATGTCGATCGTGAGGCAGAACGACATGGCATTTGCCCATCTGTCAGTCTGGTCTTGACCAACGTTGCACTGGATGCTGCGTTTGACCATGCGCATGGTGGACCATCACGATCACCGACGGAGTGACCACGTCACAACCAGAGCGTCTCGACCCTGTTGAGAGAGCCTCGATGTGGTCACATGAGAGCTCGACAGCTCGCACAAGTCTACAGAACGCCTTCCAGTCTCTCACGTCTGTCACGCCACCGCTGCGTAACGCAAGCAACGCAATAGACAGAACGACATTGCTCGCTCTACAATCACCTGAAGTTCATTGCTCGCACTGGGGCTCTCGCTCCAAGTTGCGTATTGCTACTGCTGCTTCAGCGGTGTTTGCTAGACTCTTGGTTGGCGACACTAATGCAGCGCTTGCGAGACTTGCGTGCTCGCCAGATGCAGTGCCGCCAACAAGCAACAACGCGTCGACACTGCGTCGGCGCTCGAGCAAGAGCTTCACTGGCGGGTTCGTCGCAGGTGCGTGCTCGTGGTGATTGTTTGTCTGGCTATGACTGAGTGGCTTTGCTGCTGAACTCCGCCGCGTCGGTGTCGTTGACGATGCTGGACACTTTGTCGACTGCTTGATGTGTTCACAAGCAAACAAGAGTTAGTCACATCCTTCGTGAACAACAACAGTCAGTCTAGACGATCTAGGACACATGGCACATGCAACGTACTGGCTGCAGTGTGAGCGTGACTTTGCTCGGGGCACTCGAGTTCACGTTGTTGCTCGACTTGCTTGCTGTCGCTGCGTGTGCTCCAAGCGGCTTGCTGCTATGTCTGCTCGCACGAGACAGAGAGCAGTCTAGTCCAGCTCAGTGCTACTGATCTCAATCCCATTCATCATCGCTGCTTGCCAAATCCTCAGGCACTTGGAGACCTCACCGTTTGACTTTGTCGCTCAGTGAACTGCTCAGTGACGACGTCGTAGCAGACGCTCCTGCTGGTGCTGGTGTTACTGCAGACTCGCCCTTTGCTATCTGTGGCTCGCGCTTCTTCTTGTCATTCTGAAGGCACACGAGGCGCAGGCGACAAGAGGCGTCAGTGAGTTCATCATGGCAGTGGCAAAGCCAGTCGAGGTCACCTCACTCTCCACACCCGCACACACATATAGAGCCCTAACAGCGCGTACCTTCTCGACCATCTCTTCAAAGGTCTTGGCGTCCGAGCCAAAGACTTCTGTTCCAAACAGCGCTGCAAGTACGAGCGCTGCGCCGCGGCGGTGGTACACAGTCACGCCATCGGCGCGCGTCTCGGTGCCCATCTCGTCGACAGCAGAGCGCAGACTGAAGCCCAAGCCGAGTCCATAGACGTTTGCAACCGGCGCGAGTGCGTCTTTTGAAGTACCCGGTGCGCCAGCTTGCTGCTGCAGTCGAGCAGTGAGGTCGAGCTTCACGACGCCATTCTCTTCGTAGAACGCAATCGCGTCGCCTCGTGCGTCAAAGCCTGGGATCATGCGCGTCTTGTAGCCGCAGCACAAGACAATCGCGCTCGCCGACTCGTACGCCTTAGCTGTGAGGCTCTGACTGCCGTGCTGGTTCACGTGGAAGAGCCGCACGCGCGTCTCGCGTCCAGCTTTCACGTCTTTGAACAAGTTCTTCGAGTCTTCGCGCAAGCCGGTGAACGTGTTCACGCACCCAGAGCGGTCAACGCGACTGCTATCGGCGCCGTCGGCTTCTGCCTCTTTCTTGGACGCGTAGTAGCACCGGATCGGCGTGCGATGGAGGATCGTAATGTCTTTGGGCTTGAAGACTGCGAACGGGTCGGCTTTGCTTGGCTTTCGGACGCTCTCGCACTTTGCAAGTGGCATCGCGGCCGTTGCTGTTGATGGTGTCACGGCGACAGAAGACGCTGCAAGTGGCTCGAGACTCACAGGTGCGATCACGAGCTCTTTCAGCGCTGGCAGTGCACTCTTCTTGGTCGGCGAGTTGCTTATACTCGGGACAGCTTTGCTCTCAGGTTCGTCGTCTTCAGTTGGCACAGGTTCAGTCGCAATCTGTGCTGGCGCTGCTTCCAGTTGATCTGACTTTGGCTGTTGGGCACTGCCGCTTGGCTTGGACTTGGTACTGCTGCTGCTGCCACGCAAAGCCGCGCTGACGCTCTTGGCGCTAAAGCGGTTCAAGAGCATCCACGCAACAGAGAACGAGCTATGCGAGCCGCCAACGATGTACACCTTTCGATCTGGCGCTTTGAGCAAGTGCTCGCGGAGCTGCGCAAAGCCGTCTTCGCGCAAGCACGTCTCGGGCGTGAACAGCTTTGCTGTGAGTGCTGGAGTCTCGAGTGTCGGGAGCTCCTGCTTGCCGCCCATTGCGAGCGCCAAGTGCTCAGTGTACAGCACGACAGGCTCACCACTCGGACTCTGCGCTTCGACGCGGATCACGCCATTCTCGAGCACGTCAAAGCGAGTTGCGCGTGTATGGAGCAAGCACGCGCTCGTGTCGCTGTGCGCTGCCACCTCGGCAAGGACGCGACTGCCGACGTACGTGAGAAAGTTGCCCATCTCGACAAGACACGCTGGCGCGAGTCCGATCTGCTCGAGCCGCTGCGTGCTCGGGTGCTCGCGTGCGTGCTCGAGGAACGTGTGCTTGATGCTCTCGGGTGGATCCAAGTCGGGCTTCTCGTCGAGGACGCTACTGAGCAAGCTCTTGGCAAACGTGTTCGAGTTGATGAGGTAGTGCCCGAGGTTCCCAGACCCGAACGAGCTCGCGTCACCGTCGTGGAGCACTGCGACGCCCTTTTGCTTGCGGCCGCATCGGGTGCTCAGGTCGAGGTCGCGTTGCGTGCCATGGCGCGCGGGGTCAAGCAGACGTGGGAGGAACCCTGTGCGCGCGGCTCTGATGAACACACCAATGCCAGCTGGACCGCCACTGACGATCACAAGCTTGTAGAGTCCTTCATCGGTCGCTGCCATGGTGTTCACTGCTGCTGCTGCTGCTAGTGCTGAGACGCTGCTGATCGATCGAGCCACTATCCGCAAGCGCGAAGGTGTCTGCTCTTGCAATGGCCACTGCCGCGAAGAGTGTGTGAGAGAGAGACCAAGTCGCTCCTGAAGCGCCAGCAATAAACAATGTACGATGCGCTCGCTCAGCTGTGATGCACATGACAGGCAGGTGTTGTCGCCACAACTGTAGCCATGTCAGGACGAAGCGCTATTCTTAGCGTGGCTATCTATAGACGGATCCGAATCACTTTGGTGTCGACTGTGTCTTCTTTGCAGCAGCAGACGTAGTATGCTGGCGCTCTGACGCGTGGAGACGATGACGCGACAGCGGTGGTTGCAGCGGCGTCGCGTAGCTCGCGCGCAGCTCTGCGTCTGCACCGAGTGGCGTCCGGAGCGCAGAGGCTGTGGATCGGATGCTACTGAGCCGTTCGCGGACACTGCGCGGCCCTGTCGACGTCATTGTGTCTGATGCAAGCGGTCGCTTTCGACTGCAAGACGCAGAGCGTCTCGAAGCGCTCGTCTTGCTCTGGCGACGTCGCTAGAGCAGGAGCAGTCGCAGGTCGTACAGTGCCACGTCCAGTCAGCTCTGTCATTGACACGGTATCGTTCGAGAGAGCATGGGCGTCTATAGGACGTACAGTTTGCGCTTCGAGGCGACTCGCAAGCTTCTCTCGACTCGACGACTCGCGGACTTCGAACGTCGGTGTGCTCAGGATGCGCTCTGCCTCATCATCCAGCAGTTCATTCGAGAGCGACAGCGTTAGTGGCATACACAGGCATGCATCATACGCGTCGTATGGTAGCAGGCAAGAGCGACGGACCTGGCGTCGCAAGCGGGTCGAGCATCCGCGGTGTGCCCTCAATGTCGCCCCACGTCATGAGCGGACTCGCGTCGACGCCTGGGACAATCAGTGGCGTCATCTGGACCAACTGGTTCTCTTCGCGCACGCTGGATGCTGTAGACGCTGCTGTGTGCTGTCTCATTCATACACAGGACCAAGTGTGAGGCTGATGCTCCGTTCATATAGAGCAAGCAGTCCCACGCATGGGAGTCGTACGCTGTCGGCACTGTTTGCGGTCGATGGGAACCGCGAGTTCGCGTAGACCGTCGTCTTTGGCGCCTTGGGCGGTCGACCGGATCCACGGCTGCTGCTGCTCGCACCATTCTCAAGCAGCAGTGTGCTCGTGTCTGTCACCTGGAGCCACCATCAGCACACAGTCACGAGTCAGACGATCACGGCGCTCTCACGCTCAACACTGGTGCTCGCTCGCCCTACGTCTATAGCAAGCATGGACGCAGTACCTGGCAGGTCGCGCGCGTCTCGCTGAGCTCTGGCGGGAACAGCAGCGGGTTCCGCGCTCGGAACGGCCACGAGTCTGGCGCACTCGGTCGCGTGTCGATCGGTCCTGTCAGGTAGGTGACCAAGAGACCGAATGTGAGTCGCTATGCTCAGGCGTATGCTCAAGCGTGAGCTGCCACAACAGCGCATCACCTTTCGGAGCGCACACTTGGTCGACGATCTGCCGCTGCGTCTTGGAGATCCACGTGCCGTCATTCAGCAGATGGAGCTTCGGATCGCCGCGTGCATCGACGTCAAACGCCCAGTGGTAGCGCTGTCGGTGCTCCTCGACACTCTTCTCTTGCAATGCATTGAACGACGCGTTGTCTTCGGATGTGTGCGTCGCCTGCATGTCATAGCCACATGGTCGTCAGCACTGTTGGCAGTAGGACGCTCGTTCACGTGCGCACGATGCTAGCGAGCCCGCGCCGTCGTACCACAAAGTGACTGAGCGTCATGCTAGCACAGTCGCCGTTTGCTTGTGCATTGGGTTCGTCTGTGTGGCTGTCAATGGTCTCTGTAGGTGCCGCGGATGCTGATGCCTGGTCGTACACAACGAGCTGCTCGTCATGACGTGTTGGCGTCGGTTGGTCCCAGCCAGACGGCTCGTGCACGGATCGAGCGACTGAAGCAGCATCGCTGCCAGTGCGTATGCTGCGAAGAGCTGTCGCTGTCTGTCGCACGTGAGTGCTTGAGTTGCTGTCGTCGCCGTTGAGGAGCTACACACCAGCAGCAGCATGCGTCATTCTGTCAGCGCTGGTGTCTACCTACAGCTGCAAGTGCACCTCACTTGCTCTGACATTACTGCTGACGTACCGCATGCTGTCTCCGCAAAGCTGGGAGCGCAGGAAAGAAGTCGCGCTCGATGATCTGCTCGAGCTGCTCGACGTACGCGTCTTCTTCGAGCACGCGCTTCGTGCCGCTCATGCTTGCGCTTTTCGTGTGAAAATGGAGCAAATGGCTCAGTGTCGAGTTTATACTAGGAATTGTATGCTGACTCGACCAATCATTGTTGCTCGCACAGCTGGAGTCTCACTCGACTTCGTCGAAGTGTCATGCGATGGCATCAGCGCTCCGTCTACGAGCTCGAGTTCGAGCTCGTACTATTGAGAGACGCTGCGTGTGTCTCTCCATTCAGTTAGTCAATATGTCTCGAAGCCTCAATGCTGTCGAGAGACTCCACGCTTCACGACTCGACTTGATCGAGTTCCAAGACGCGAGACGCGAGAGCGTCTATGCTTCTCGCCCTAGACCGTCCTGACGCAATCCAATGCAATGAGAGACACTCGGGTTGAGCGATCCAAGGCAGCAAGAGAACCTCAGATGTACTCGTACTACTGACACTCGAGTGAGATCATTGCTTGAGAGGAGAGGAGGTGAAATCTTGGCACTCGAGTTGCAGTCCACTAGTAGATCGACCATTCTCCATTTTGCGACCGACTGCTACAGCGCACTCTCGCCTCCATCTTCACAACGCAGTGTCACCAGCTCCAGTCGTCGTCGTCGTCTTCTTCTTGCAGTCAACCTCCTGCCACTACGATGCTCGTCCAAGCCTACTTCATTGTTACTGCAGCAGCTGTCGCAATGGTCACCACTGCCACTGCGTTCTCGTGTCCGACAGCACCGTTCGGTCGATGTGGCGACATCCACACCACAACGTGCTGTGCACCAGGATCCTACTGCCAGCCGTGGAACGACAACTACTACCAGTGTCTGATGTGGCCCGACAAGTGCTGGCGCCAGCTCACGGACGCCGACTTCTACGGCAATGACATCAAGACCGTGTACGTGAACCACCCGACGCGCTGCTGTGACGAGTGCGCCAAGACGCCGGGCTGCAAGGCGTACACGTACATCAACAACAACCCTGGTCAGCCAGTGTGCTACCTCAAGAGCGCCGCGGGCACGCCGTCGCGTCTCGTTGGCGCCGTCGCTGGTCAGCTCAACAAATGACACGAGATGTACGTGTCCAAACGAATTGATCCGGCATCTGCAGCGACTACGCGGAGGACGAGCGATGCCGTTCATGCGAGATCGCCTCGAGTGGACGTGTTGGCAACTCGGAACGACATCACGTCCTGCGTTGGCGTATTTTTGTACATAATCGACATTTATACACCATCATCTAGCGTATTTTATACACACGAAATGATCTGGTTCACTCGAACACGATGACGATACGATGGAGCTCGTGCACCTCGGCAGCATCACGACATGCGTCGGTCGCACGGACGTCCAGCTCGCGGCCGTCGTGCAACAGATCTCGCGCGGTCGGCGCGCAGTTGTCGGCGCTGCGCAGCACGTGCGCACGTACCACGTGCTGCATTTGGCCGATGCGACGCGCGCGTTCTTCAAGATGACGTGCTGGGGCGACGACGTGCCGACGCTGTCGCTCCAGGACCACGCACCGGACGACGCGCTCCTGCGTGTAGGCGACATTGCGCTCTTCTCTGGGTGCGTAGTGCATTGCACGTAGCGCCTGTAAACACTACGACTGCTGACACAGCGCGCGCTCGTCCGTCTGTGGTGCTCCCACACACACAAACGCAGCATCCAGATCAAGTCGTTCCGCGGCAACGTCGAGGCGCAGTTCACGCGCTCGGCGTCGCGTGTGCAGCTCTTGTACCGACGCGACCGGTACTTCAACACGCGCGACGTGCGCCTTAGCACGCTCTACCCAATGATCGAGTGGTACAAGCAGCACCGGCGCGAGTTCTTCCTCGTCGACGGTGCCATCGCCAGTAGCAGCAGCAGTAGTGAGCACCAGGACGCCACTATGACGTTCGCTGTCGGTGCGTCACTGCCTACGACAAGGCGCCGCACAAAGATCCGCGACTTGCGCGAGCACATGGTCGCCACGGTGCTCTGCCGCGTGCGCGAGCTCAAGCCATCGGAGGCCGCAGCGCTGAATGCGCAGCTCGCGCGGCCGTCGACGCGCACTGAGGCGACGGACTTTGACGGCGTGCTCTTGCGCGAGCTCGTGATGCAGGACCATCCGCGCGACTGGATGGTCGTGAACCTCTGGGACCAGCACGCCGAGACGAAGAGCGTCGCGCGCGTGCTCGCGCATCGCGGACTCGTGGAGCTCCGCGGCGTCGTCGTGAGTCTCAACGCGCTCTTGAGCCGCTTGCTTGCGAACACGACGCCGCAGACGCAAATCTGCTTGCTCGACGCTGCGACTGCAGCAAAGGACGCCGAGGCCCACGCGATCGAGCGGAGCTTTGGGCACGGGACGTCGCCTGTGAAGACGCGGCAGGCAGTGTACACGTCGCTCGATGCGCTCGAGACAGTTGCCGCCGCCGCAGCGTCGACTGGTGCAGATGGCAGTGTTGTCGTAGCAGTCGACAGTGTTCGCATGGAGCGCATTTGTCTGGCGACCCACGTTAGCAGCAGTAGCGATACCAGTAGCAGTAGTGGCAGCAGTTGTGCGCGTGTGCTGCCGCAGCTCACACCGCTGCTCGTCGAGAGCGTCTGTAGTGTCTGCCATGACGTGCTGCCAGAGCGCACACCTGGCGCGGTCCCACTGCAGTACAGTGCGTGTCTGAAGCGCTGTCGCGCGCGTCGCGGCACAAGCGGTCGGCGATGGCGCTACCGCACGACGCAGATCGTCCTTTGCGATACACACGAGCAGCGGCTGCAGGTGCCAGTCGAGCAGGATGCACTGGTCGAGTTGCTTGGGAACATCCGTCCAGAGATGCTCGTGCCAACGCCAGGTGACGGCTCCATGTCGCCACCGCCGTTCGACGTCAAGAGCGCAGTCGCCGCGCTGCTGAATGCGCTCATTGACGACAAAGAGCAGACGTTCCGCGCTGAGATCCGCGTGACGCGGATAGCGTCGCAAGGTGGAGGCGACTCGCAGCGATCGCGCAGCAGCAGCACCGGCGGACTGAGTCAAGATACGCAGCAGCAGCCACCGTCGCAGCGCGTGAGCTTCACGCTGGCGTCGCTTGGTGCGAGTCCCAAACACCGTCTCGTCCTGGTCTAGTTGGACAGACACTGCGGTCGTGTGCAAGAGCGAGACAGCTAACAACTGTGCGTCTCGCGTCGGAAGTCGCGTCAGCTAGTAGAAGCACCAGTAGCAGTAGGCAAGATGGCCATCGAGTCGTCTATTTGGTCATACAAAGCGAGAGAGAGCGAAAAGAAGAGAGAGAGGAGAGAGAGACTGTGAGAGAGACATCGTGTGGATTGATGGTGTGTTCATGTGCATGAGCTACGAGGGCGAGACGGTGCGAGCGAATAGCTCAACAGACCGCTAAAGAGCTCGAGTGCAGTGTTGTTGGTACGTGCAGACTCGACGACGCTCCAAGCGAGTGTAGTATGAGCGCGAGTGCTGCGCTCCGTGGCTGGTTCGCTAGTCGGCTGGTCGATCAGGAGGGTAAAGAGCGCGTATGCGAGGACAGCAAAGTTTGCTGCTCAGCATCGCTCAGTTCGGCTTAGTTGAGCCGACCAGCGACGGCGCCAACGAGACGCGACGGCGTGCCCGCGGCGCTCTTGAGGTAGCACACTGGCTGACCAGGGTTGTTGTTGATGTACGTGTACGCCTTGCAGCCCGGCGTCTTGGCGCACTCGTCGCAGCAGCGCGTCGGGTGGTTCACGTACACGGTCTTGATGTCATTGCCGTAGAAGTCGGCGTCCGTGAGCTGGCGTCCGCACTGCGCAGGCGGCTCGAGGCACTGGTAGTAGTTGTCGTTCCACGGCTGGCAGTACTGGTTGCCCGAGCAGCAGCTTACACCGTTGCGGTCACCGCACGCGCCGAATGGCGCCGTGTTGCACGCCGGCGTTGGTGGTGGCGTCGGTGGGCTCGGTGGCGCGGCACCGTTCACGATGCCCGAGACCGCACCGATGAGTGGGCGGCGATCGGTCGCAGCGCCGCTCTTGAGGTAGCACACGGGCGAGCCCGGGTTGTTGTTGATGAACGTGTAGCTCGTGCAACCTGGCGTGTTCTTGCAGATGTCGCAGCAGACCTCCGGCTGGACGCCGTACACGGCCTTGATGTCGTCGCCGTAGAAGTCCGTGTTGGTGAATTGCTGCGAGCACTGCGCAGGCGGAGCGCGGCATTGGAAGTAGTTGTCATTCCACGGCTGGCAGTACTGACCGTCAGGGCAGCACGAGATGCCGGCGTTGGAGCCGCAGGAGCCGAATGGCGCGGTCGAGCAGGCGTCGGCGGTGGCGGCGAGTGCAGCAGCGACAACGGCAGCGAAGGTCGCGAAACGAGCGGACGGAGCGAACATGATCGTCGGCGAGTCGGTGAAGGGAGAGGACCGGAGAAGGTGGAGGAGGGGGCGCTTGCGGAGTTGATCGCAAATCGAGGAATGAGCGATCTGTCGATGTCTGTGTGTTCATGCGTCCTTGAGTGCTCGTTGAACCGAGCCAAGTTGAGTCGAGTCGAGCAGAGTGCCTGGATGCGACAGGAACGACGTGCAGGAGGCTGATCGAGAGTCGGTCGGTCGGGTTGGTTCACGTTGACGTGCAGTATCCAGATTCAGTCAGATCCAGATTGAAGCAGACAGCAAGCTCCTGCTTGTCTGCTACTGCTCGCAGTGGAGCTCGATGTTGTACGTTGTAGTACGTAGTACGTAGCGACGAGGAGACGCAGCACTTGCTCAGACCGAGCGCTGTGGGCATCCGCTGGGATCGACAGACAATAGACCATGATGGCAGCAGACAGCAAGTGTGCGTGCTGGGATCGACAGACAGACAAGTCATGGGATGCGACGATGTCGAGCAGGATGTTTGGCTTTGGCTGCTTTGGGTGAGCGCAGGCACTCGAGTGTGTTGTCATTTTTCG
>JAASFL010000025.1:0-56006 GCA_023333735.1 Globisporangium takayamanum
CGAGAAATGGTGCTGCCGTTGTTCAGCGAGACACTGCTCACTTGCTCGACCAGTTGTCGCAACTCGCTCGCTCTGGTCACTCGATGTGCGGACGGCGACCGATAAGAGGGTCCCATGTGGTCGCCTAACGACTCGGATCGGGATTAAGATCGAGCTAATTGACTCGATCGACTGGCGAATGGCTTGAAAAGTCGCCAGCGAACCAGAGGTGAGTTCGCGACCGAGTCGGGCGAAACTAGACAAGATGAACCCGAGCAGTCCAGAGCGCGCTTGCGACAGCATGAGCCGAACAACAATGCTCGCTCGCTCGCTCGCTAGCGTGTGTGTGTGTGGTGTGGAGCCTTGCTTGTGCTCTTCGCTGTTGTTGGCGTCGCAGTCTTCCTTGCTTGTCGAGACTTGCTGTTGATATGAATCGCTGCAGTGTGTTGCTCTTGCGTTTGGTCTTGCAGCGCTCACATCACCACAGCTTTGTGAGCGCTTTGTGAGCGACTCACAGACGAGCCTTTCACGACTCGACCCGAAGGCCATCAGTTCGCCGTTTGTCAAGACGTTGTAGTTGTTGCTGTTGCTGTTTTTGTGCCCGACTAGAGACCACGCTCCAGGATGGCGATCAGAGGCAGGAGCGACCCGATCAACACGATCGTCCACTTGGTCGTTGCGCGTTCTGTGGAGTGCGACTCAGTTTTGAATGTGCATGCAGCTCGCGGCTCGCTTGCATGCCTGCGGTGGGTATTGCTCTCAAGCAACGAGCGACGCTCGAGTGACTCGAGTCGATCGATCGCCAAGACCAGACCAGTCGCTGGACTGCGGCTCTAAGCATAGCATCAACCACTAAACCACTCCTTCAACCAGGGTGTGGCCAAGTACTTAAGTGTCACAGCGTCGTGATTCCAAACGCGATCACCTCACTCTCGAAAAGACCACCAGACCACGTCCACGACTACAGCATGCGTGGTGTCGATCGACACTGTCGATCCTGTCGCGTTCCGCTCGCTCACACCACAACATACTCGTCGTCCAGGCGTAAGGGCGGACGGCGAGAATGAGCGCTTTCTCCAAGAAGGCGCTCAAGCTCTACCCGAGCGGACCATGGTCTGCAGTTTGCAGCGGTCATTGACTCGAGACGGCCGACACAGGCGCGCTCGCGTGCACAGTCATACAGGTGCTGTCTCGAGCCGCTCGAACCGGCTGAGACGGCGCTCATGTCGTTGCTTTTGTGCTCGCTCTGTCCTTCCCTCACAAATGAACGGGGTTGTCTATCGACCTGCTTCTGCCTGACGCAACAGACGAACGCGAGCGTTAGACGAAACGAGATGCAAGTGGAGAGTACTAGTATCGCCATCATCATCATGATCATCAGTGCTCGTTGATCCATCCATCCGGCCGTCCTGCTGTCAATGCACAGCGCGCAGCTGGTCGGTCATGCGCTGGATTTTTCTCACGCGACTGCGCCAGCGGAGCTCGTGGAGCCAGGACCTCAGTCCCATAGGAAGCAGTGGTTCCAAACGGTGCGCTCACACGTGTACCTGGACGTCCATGTGCGCTGCTGCTGCGTTGGTCTTGGTCGTGCACATGTGCGACCTGCTCAAGCTGGTCATGTTCAGGTGCTGCAATTGAAGTGTGGTCTGACGGTCGGTGGTGGAAGAGTGACGCAGATGGTGGCACGACCTGGATCTTTTGATCTCGAGCTTGCGAAACCTGCACGTTTGATCGTCGCGAATGCATGGAGAGGGTAGCAAGAGCTGTATCGTGAGCATGTGCACATGTAGTACATGCGCAATGTCTTGTCAAGTAGTGTTCATTCCCAAGCTGCAAAGATGTCGTCGCAACAAAGCTTTGCTTTGCTTTGCGGATCCCAACATGTTGTGTGTCTTTTCTTGCACCAAACCAAACAACTTACCGACTCGATGGCTGCTGCCACCGACTGCTGTTTCACTTCTACTTCGCTCGCTCATGACACTTTCAGCTTGAAATTTTTATACTCGATTCGCACAGAGACGACCACGCGCGACATCACCAC
The DNA here is from genome assembly GCA_023333735.1 of Globisporangium takayamanum. NCBI lineage: Eukaryota > Oomycota > Peronosporomycetes > Pythiales > Pythiaceae > Globisporangium > Globisporangium takayamanum. The sequence goes on from JAASFL010000025.1 coordinate 2,021, forward strand.
AACAACTCGACTCTCTCGTTGCGAGAGACTCTCGATTGCCACCAGCAAGCGAGCTGCAGGAACAGGAGTGATCGGTCGGTCGATTGGATTGACCCGAGTGATCCGCCGCTGCCACTGCTGCCTGGCCGTTCGCTCGTTCGTTTGCTGCACGACGCGCCGTCTCGCGCGACCAGGCGTGTCTCCAACTCCTATCGATCGCCACTTGCTATCACGGTAGACAGCTAGCTCCGCCATCCTCACACGCACGCACGACAACGCCGCCGCTCGGCCAGCACAACCCAACAATTCGGTCGCGCACGGCCTCTCCCACTGCCGCCACCGCAGTAGCCGCCCAGACCCCTGCGTTGCTCGTGAGTCCGCGCGCTAGCTTCGCGCTCATGCAAGGCGGCGACTCGGACGACGACACCATCACTGCTGCGCGGCTGCCGCGCCAGCCGTCTGCTGCGTCATTGCCGCACACGCACTCGAGCAACGATGCCGATGCGAACGCTGAGGATGATGATGATATCCACGCTGACGCAGCGCCGTCGCTCGCGTCGCGCGTCGGCGCGTTCTGCAAGTGCATGCGCTTCTGTCGCCGGCGCAAGTACACGGCGCAGTCGCACTACAGCAACGGCTCGTTCCTCGGCCAGATGCACACAACGGCGACGAACTTGAACGGTCCGAACGCAACAGGGAGTCGATCGAACCCGCACCACGCATCGGGCTTCCGCTTGTCGATGGTCTCGGCGTGGAACGACATGAGCGGCAAGACTGCGGAACAGCTCCAAGCCGAGAAAGCGCTCAAGGAGCAAGTGGCGTACTACTCGACCATGCGCGTGCACATGAAGCGCGTGCAGCTCTGTCTCGAGCAGGAGAAGCGCAACAAGTTCTACAAAGAGCTCCTCGTGTACCTCGTGTTCCTGAGCGTGATCATGGTCGCACTGCTCTCGCTGCCGATCCACTTTCCGTACGAGCAGAACGCCGCGCTCTCGGACCTGTTCTTTGACGAAGAGTTCCCAGACATTGCGATCAAGAAGACGTTTGACGACGTCATGGTCGAGAGCGAGCTCTGGCAGTGGGTCGACGGTCCGCTCCTCGCTGGTTTCTACGACCCGCCGATCCGGAACAACCGCCGCATTGGCAGCGTCATGCTCCGCACGGGCCGTGTCCGCGGCGACCTCTGCCGCTACACGCAAGGCCGGAACGACTTTATCTTGTTTGACAGCGAAGTGTGCTACCCCGAGTACTCGGTGCACAAAGAGGACACGTCGCCGTACGGCTCAGTATCGGCGACGAACGTCCTAGGCAAAGCGTACACGTGGGAACGCGGTCTTGGCGTGCTCATTCGGTCCCAGACGTTCAACCCGAGTCTATTTAGCCACGAGATGGACTATGGCGACGGCGGCTACGCTGTGTACTTGCCGCGCGACAACGCGACGGCCGCGAAAGCGATCGTTGCGCAGCTCAAGCAGGACTTCTTGACTGACGGCTCGCGGTACTTGGTCGCAAACTACGCGTACTACAACCCGCGCTCGAGCATCTTCACGCACGTCCAGGCGTTGTTTGAGATGTCGGACACGGACTACATGGAGACGACGTCGCGCGTCAAGAGCTTCCGCATCCTCTCGAGCTACCGCGACTCGTACGCCTTTCTCCAGGACAACGCGTTCGTGCTCGTGCTCGTGCTCGCAACGGTCTGGCTCATCATCCGCGAGCTCTCGGACTTGCGCGAGCACGGCCTGAACAAGTACGTCCACTCGCTCTGGAACCTCCTCGACATGTTCCAGCTCGTGCTCTTGATCCTCTTCCTCGCGCAGTGGACGACGTACCTCGTGCGGTCCGAGAACCTCCGCGACGCGCTCCATCGCGTCGTCATGATGGACTGCTCCGGTCCAGCGAGCGACCAAGCGACTGCCGCGGCGTGCTACGTCGACATTGAGCCACTCGCGTGGAATTTTTCGGCGATCACGAACTTTGCCGCGGCGCTAGCGCTCGTGTCCGTCGCGATCATCTTCAAGTACCTCCGTCTCAACTCGCGCCTCAACTTGCTCTGGCGCACGCTCCGGTTCGCGGCCAAGGACCTCTTGGCGTTTGTCGTGATCTTCTTCACGATGTTCGTCGGCTTTGCGATCATGGGCTTCCTCACGTTCGGCAGTGCGACACGGCAGTACCACTCGATCTCAGTCTCGCTCACGTCGTGCTTCCAGATGCTCCTCGGCGCGTTCGACTACAACCAGATCTACAATGCGAACCCGGCGATGGCCGGCGTCTTCTTCTTCAGCTTCATGATCTCGATCTACCTCATCTGCGTCAACATGTTCATTGCGATCATGAGCGAGTACTACTCGCTCGCACAGACGGAGAAGAAGACGCGCGAAGAGAACAAGCGCTCGCTCCTCGGTGGCGACGGCACCAGTCCACCGCCGCCACTTAGTAGCAATAGTGGTGACCAAGACGATGCGCTCACGGACGTCGAGTACGACTTGGCCAAGCAAGTGAAGAACTACGTCCACGGCTTGCGTGTCCACGTGCGCTTGCCGCCAAAGAAAGCTGGCGTGAGCATCTACTCGACCGAGCAGCTCTTGATCTGCGGCTACCAGCGCGTGCTCTTGATCGACTACAAGTACCTCATGGCCGAGCGCAAGCGCTTGCGCGCCAAGTTCCGGTCATGGGTCCACACGGCACTCTGGTGTCTCTGGATCAAGCGCAAAGCCGACCCCGAGGCGACGTTCGAGGTCGAGCACAAGCTCATTGTCGACAAGCGCCCGCGCGCGTCGTCGACCGACTCGTACGCCGACTTGGTCGAGTTCCCAGTGACGTACTTGCCGATTGCGTCGACGGCGACCGACACCGTGGCGATCCTCAAGCGCCTCAAGCGCGGTGCGTGCGTCGAGATGGACGACGGGTCGCTCACGAAAGACCAGATCACGCTCGAAGTCCTCGGCGGGCAGCACGCGTACGTGCCGTCGCACTACAAGCGCCGGACCGAGCCAGCGCCAAAGGACGACGCAAATGGCACAGAGCTCGAAGTGCGCATCAGCGACGCGAGCAGCGTCGACGAAGTCGATGGCAAGCCGTTCTTTGGCTTTCGCCATCGCCACGACGGCATCGGTGGCCCGGAGCACATTCGGTGCTGCCGCGTGCTTTACAACGGCGACACGATCTTGAACGGCATGGAGGCGTGTCTCTTCCCCAAGCGCACGTGGCTCCAGTACTTTGTCGGCCACATGCTCTGGGGCTACGTCCGGAACCTCTTTAGCTGCAAGCGCACGAAGAAGAAAGCGAGTCGGCTCGTGACGGACGCGGACGTCGACAAGCTCATTCGCGAGAGCTTTGCTGCACCTGGACGCGGCATCTCGTGCCGCTTTGACGAGCTCGTGCGCAACTTTCGCATGTTCATTGCGAAGAAAGTGCACAAGCGCAACATCCGCGTGCACAACATCGACGACCGGATCCTCACCGAGGTCATCACGTTCTTGGAGCGGTTCCCGTCGGCGCTCACGCCGCTCGACAAGCGCGAGCTCGAGGGTTACAAGTACACGCCGCAGCCTGTCGATACGCGCCACGTGCGCTTGCCCAACTCGATCACGTTCTTGAGCGAGCTGCTGTCGCAGAATGCCCACGAAGTCTGGGCCGTTGGTCGCATTGAGCAAGGCTGGCGCTGGGGACCGCAGCGCGACAACGACGCGCGCTTGCACCCCGACCTCGTGCCGTACGAAGAGCTCACGGAGCAGGACAAGCAGTACGACCGCGACACGTCGATCGAGACGCTCAAGGTCATCACAGCGCTCGGGTACATCCTCGAGCCGCCGAGCACAGCGGAAGAGATCTCGATCGAGTTTGGCGAGCCGGCGCTCGAAGAAGGCGGGACGTACGAGCCCAAGCCGATTCCGACCGAGACTGCAAAGGTCCCTGGCTACTTGCGATCTGTGATCGAGCTCCTGGCCGAGAACACGCACGAAGTGTGGGCAAAGATGCGCATGGAGCAGGGCTGGAAGTACGGCCCGCGCCGGAACGACGAGAAGAAGGAGCATAACGGCCTTGTGCCGTACATGTACTTGACGCACGAAGAAAAGCAGATGGACCGGAACACGGCGATACAGACGGTCAAGGTCATCCTGCGCTGCGGCTTTGTGTTCACGCACAAAGACCAAGTGTCGTCGTCGCACCGACGTCCAAAGAAGAAGCAGTCGGGCCACATCAACGTCTTTGGGCGGAGCGAGAACGCCGAAGCAAAGCACGTTGGCGACGCAGTTGCACTCGCGCGTGGCACTGCGCGGGCCAAGCGCGCGTTCATGAAGAAGAACAACTCGACGCGCGCGTTCACGAACCGGACATCGTCGTCGCTCGGTGGCGGCGGCGGTGGGTCGTTCCAGTCCGCGGCGTCGTTCGAGAGCACGCACGGAGCGCACCGGAGTCTCCAGAGCTACGGCTCGTCGTCGTCGTTCCAGGACGTCGAGCCACTGACGCCAGCGATCGAGTCGTCTACGCACTCGTCGTCTGAAGACGAAAGCACCACTGCGGCGACGAACACGACGACTGAGACGCGGACGTCGCCTGCGCTGTCTGCCGTTGACGAAGTCCCCAAGACCCAGTGAGCGTCGCACTCGTGCTCACGCCAGCAATGATCGATCGTACACTAGCAGCAGACGCGAGCGAGCGAGCAGTCCACTCTCTCTCGCGCGCGTTATCGCTGTCCCTCTATCTACATAGATGCCTCTTGTCCGTTTGCTGGCCGTTGCTTGTACTACCATACGCTACTGTCCTCTCACTCTCTCACACCTCGCGCTGCAAGCACGTGTAGAGCGACGCGAGGATGAGCGACGACTTGCTCGCGGCACGCATGTACTCGTCCTTGGTCACTTCGCCGTCCTGGTCGGCGTCTTCGTCTTCGAGGACGCGCACGACGTCCATCATGCTCTGCCCAAAGTGCCCAAAGCCTGCGCAGATCGCCGTGCAGAGCTCGTTGCGCGACAAGAGTCCGTCGCCGTCCTGGTCGTAGAGCTCAAAGTAGTACCGCGCTTTCGAGTCTGCGTCGTGCTCGGCGGTGAGCGCCGTCTGGAGCGCAACGGCGATGTCCTGCGAGAGCTCACCGCACGACATGTGCGCGACGTAGTGCTCCACGATCGCTGCAGCACGCGCATGGCATTGCATTGCCTCGTCAGTCCTGCGTCCTCCGTATAGCGCAAGGGACTACATCACAGCGCAGTAGTAGACAGAGAGAGAGAGCAACTACGTACAGGCTCGTCGCACCGGTTTGTCGCGGCGCTCGCTCTCGAGCGCGTCGTCAGCTGATGGCGTCGCGACACTGCTACGTGCTGGCTGCTGCTGCTGCGGAGTACTGAGCTTCTCGCGCGGCGTCGCGACGTACGCGAGCAAGATGCTCTGCGTGAGCGCTTCGTCGTCGAGTGCGCCGCTAGGTGTCGGACCGAGGCAGGCAGTGAGGATCTCGTGAAAAGCTGCGACGGAGATCGCGAGCGTCTCGACGTTGTTCGCTGCGTCGCTGTCGTCTTTGCGCGCAGTCGTGACGCGTGTTGGCGTCGCAGGCGGCGATGTCAGAGCACCGCGACTGCTCATGCTGTTGCGTTGGCGAGAGACAGCGCTACGGAGACTGTCTGTCGCCGCAAGCGACCGCGTCGAGTCGACCATGCGGCGGTGGATCGCCAGGAGCTTCTTCCAGTTGAGCTTCTTCTGCTCAATGAACGCGCGGACCTTGTCGCGCACGTGCGCTTCGTTCGCGTACCGGCGCGACGGCACGGGGTGACTCACCATGTCGAGCAAGTGTGGCTCTGTGACGGACGTGGCGACGAACTCGTCTTCGGTCATCGTCGGCTGGAGCTCGTCGCGGAGCTCGACGCGCGCAAAGTACTCGTCGACGCACCGCATGAGCTCTTGGTACAGATGCCGGTCGCCCTGGAAGAGCCCAAGCAAGTTCGAGATCGCAACAGTCTCGTTCTCACTCGCGTCGTCGCTCTTGTAGATCTCAAACAGCGCGTGGACCTTCTCCTCTGGCGTGCCCTTGACAAAGCCATTGAGGCCAACGACGAACTCGCGAAAGTTGATCTTGCCGTCGCCGTCGACGTCGAACGTGAGGAAGAGTCGGCGCAGGAACGTCTCACTCGATGAGATCGTCGCGCCGATCGCAGTCATGTCGGGCGTCTGCGGCGGTGGCGCGGTCGATAGGACATTGAGGGAGTCACTGTCGTCGCCACTCGGGTCAGCGTCGGCCGCAGCGCCGAGCACGCCGATGCTCACGAGCAAGTCGCCGACGTCTTCGCTCATGATCTGGCGGAACTCGTCGAACGAGATCACGCTCTTCGAGGCGCCGGCGATGAGTTTGAACTTGCGGCTCATCTGGAAGATGCTCTGCGTCGAAAAGTGCGTCTTGTACACGAGCTCCACGATGAGCGCTTGCTTGCCTGGCGCCTGCTGCTGTGACTGGCCACTTGGTGTGTCACTGGTGCTATAGCGCGTGTGTGCTCCTGCTGGCGTCGACGCTTGCCGCAGCACTTCCCACGTACTGTCGGGCGCATTGTGCAAAGCGCGGCGCTTATCCGGCGCGAGTCCGCCAGTCGTCGCTGGCTGCAGGTTCGCGAGTGCGTTGCTCCGCTTCCTTAGCGCTGCCTTTGCACTGACAGCCACAGCCACAGTCAACCAGAGTGACGGCAGCACTGTGAGGCAACTCGTAGAGCAAACACAAGCACAGCGGGTATGATGCAGTGCGCTCGGTACCGCTGAAGCGCCTGCGATGTCAAGATGCGCGCTCGTCCGCCGACTGGGACGTGCACAGCAGCGCTCGCTTGCGCCTTTGCGTCTCTCTTCGCCGCCTCCGACGCGTCGACCGTGACGACAGAGCGACGCACGTGGCGCGCACCTGCTGGCGACACGGGCGACGTTGGCATCCGTGGAGTTCGACTGGTTGTCGTTGGTGACAGCGAACTTGCGATCGGTGGAGCAGAAGCGTCTTTGCTGCTGCTGCTGTTGCTCAGTGCGCGCACTTCCTCGGCTGGTCGAAAGCGCTCGTTCGTCGCAAAGAGCTCGGCGATGCGCTCGCGCGATGGCAATGCGATGCTGCGACTCGGCGCACTTCCTCCTCCTCCTCCTCCTCCGTCTCGGTCGCTCGCGCCGCGCTGGTGCGCTGTGATACTCACTGGCTGAAGCGCATCGAGCTGCTCGCACACGCGGAGGTAGCGCCGAGTGAACGCAGGACGCACAAACAGCGCAGACGACGGAGGTGGCGGTGCGTCCATCACTTGTTCCCTTACGTTGGCTTAAGCCATTGGGAAGAGACTCAACGAGGCGAAGCGACTCTTCTGAGGCGTCGCTCGTATTACGTCTGTAATGGCACTGACGCTCCTGACACGGACGAGAGCGCCATGCCAGTCGCTCCTCCTGCTCCTGTCGAGACGCCAGCGCGCTGCTGCTTGCGGAGCTCGCGCTCGGTCGAGAAGAACTCGTTGTAGTCGAGGAGGAAGATGAGGTCGCGCGCGTCCGAGTGCTGCAGGACGCCGTAGAAGAACTCGAAGCGGCGCTGGAACTCCTGGTCGAGCACCGCGACGCGGTCAAACGAGAGCGCCGCGTGCGCACTGTCTTGGTACACGACGTACTCGACAAACTTCCAGCAGCTCGCGACGACGTCGTCAAGTGCCGATGCGACGGTGCGCGTGTGGAGATAGCACTTCTTCACGAGCGCAGCGACGAAGCTGTCGTGAATGCGCTTGACTCGGTCAAAGTCCGTCGCGTCCTCGACGTCGGCGACGCACTTGCGGAAGCTGCTCTCGATCACAAAGACCTGGAAGTACAGCTCGATGTTGCGCACGACGAAGCTCATGCGGCCGCGTAAAGCGCACGCGTGCGACGCCGCGCGGCTCGGTGCTCGGAACGCACTGGCTTTCCACGTGCGCTCGAGCGCATGCGCGACGCGCTTGAGGCGGAAGCAGAACTGGAACAAGTGTGCGTACGACCGAAGCGTGTCTCGCGTCACGAGCAGCTGCAGTGGCCACGGCACGTCGCAGTCGAGACTCACGCAGCTCCAGAGCTCGCGCGGCGAGAGACTCGCGTTCTGCGCACGCAGCAGCGTTCCGGCCGTCCACGTCGCTTTTGGTGAGTACTTGTCCAAGCTCCACTCTGCGAGCCGCACGTGCGGCGTGAGTGCGAGCCCGAGCCAGTACTCGCCACTCGACGCCTGGAGCGCGAGCGCCTGCTGAAAGTCAAACTTGGTCTCCATCACGACCACGCCGTTCGCGAGCAGCAGCACCACTTTCTTGTACATGAGCTGCGTCGACGATGTTGCCAGTGCTGACGATGTTGATACGCTGCTGCTGGCCGCGCTTGGTGCCTCCGCCGTCGCTCGGAACTCTTGCCGCGCGTACTGGAGCTGGAATGTGATCCGCGAAGTGTTTGCCATCGGGATCGCCACTTTCGGCGACGCGCGCACTTCAGCGTCTTCTCGCGCACGTGACGCAGTGATCTGCGCGACGATCGAGACGTCACGACTCGCCAATGCGTCGTCGCTTGCCGTCGCAGCAATCGACTCGATCGCACACTCGATCGAGACGTACGCTACGTGCGCTTGGTCGATGCGGAAGCAGCCGTCGACAGTCGCAGGCGCAACGAACGCGCCGTCGTTCTTGAACAGCAGCGCGAGGCGTCTCAATGAGCTGCGATCTTCATCGCCATCACCACTGCCACTCGCCAGAGCGTCTGCACTCAGGTCGACGACAAACTCGGAGCTGAACGCCGTCGCGTCGTACTGCACGTGCTTCCACCAGACGACGCCGCCTTCATGAACTCTGTCGGCGTCTGCTGCATGCTGCTGCTCAAGCGTCTCGTCAGCGCTCGTGCGACGCACTTCGAGCGACTTGCTCGCTGCGTCGCGGACCATTCCACCGAGCAGCACGAGTCCCTCGACGCTCGTGAAGCCTCGGAATGCAAACGACTGGAGCGGCAGCTGTAGCTCATTCACAGACATTCTGTGAGTTCGAGCAGCTCAGGCCAAGCGCCAGGCACACAGACGCATCGATCCAAACACACACAAGCGCACCTTGATCGAGAAGAGCTGGCTGATCGAGTCGTCATCGCCACTGCTGTTGCTGAGCATGTCGCGCACGAGCTGCTGCCACACGACGTGGTTCAGATCGTCCTCCGACTTGTGCGACGGCTTGATCGTCATGAGCGCGTACGTGCGCTCGATGAACGTCTGGAAGAGCTCGCCGCGCGCGAGCAAGTAGAAGCCTTTGAGCGCTGCGAGGAACGTGGGGAAGTGGGACTTGACCACGACTTCTTTGTGCAACCGCGCTGCGATGTGGCGCCGCACGCTCTCGATCGCGTGCTCGACTGCGACGGCGTCAAACACGCGCTCGTGTGCGAGTGTTGCGACTGTCTCAACGAGCGCCTGTGCGTCGTCGAGCGAGTACTCGTTCGCGCGCACGAGGATCTGCATGGACTTGCCAATGAACAGCACGCTCTCAGCCACGGCGAGCGGAAAGTACGCGAGCGGCACTGCGTCGAGGTCGAGCGAGAACTGCTGGTGCCACGCCAGTGCGCCAGGGTCAGTCGTCGTCGTCGATGACGACGGAGTCTTGCGCACAAAGAACTCGTGGTACGGGTCTGCGATCTCGCCATACAGGATCCACGCCAAGATCTGCTTGAACAGAATGCTAGCAGTCGCAGTTATTGTGTGAGTCCAAGTGTCCAAAATCGATATTTTCGACAGGTTAGCACTCGTCGCGTACCGGTTGCAGCAGTAGAGCAGCGCTTGCATCGCGTGGCGGATGCGCGGGAACCCGGAGCTCGTCGCGCGATGCAGCAAGTCGAGTAGCTGTGCGCCAGCGATACATGCGCTCGAGTGCTGCCCGCCTGCGACGTCGAGCTTGCGCACGAGCTTGCAGAACTCTGGCAAGAGTTCGCTGAACGCTTCGAGCTCGTAGACCATCTGCGGGAGCGGAAAGACGCTCTTTGCAGCGAGCACTTTGCGCTCGAGCGCGACGATCGCATCGGCGTACTGCTGCAGCACGTCGTCAATGCCCTGTGCGAGCGCGCGGACGTAGATGCTCGGGAGCTGCTCGGCGCGGCGCACAAACGCTTCGAGCGTCGCGAACGCGTGACCGAGCGCGAGCAATCGGTTCAGCAGCGTCTTTTGCGGTTTTGCGAGAAATGTGACGTCTGCGCGGATGAAGAAGCCGTCGCGGCGGGCTTCGACGACGTCGCCGGGGTGCCCGAGCAGCGCGAGGAACAGCTCGTGGTGCATGTTGCTTGCTTCGACGTGATGCAAGAGTGGCTTTGTTTGCTCCTTTCGCATGTTTTATCCGGTCATCAACATACATCGTGTCTTTGTATATCTCGGTCATCAGATTGTACAGTGCCGAGAGGGGGGATATCCTTTGCGCTCGACTTGATCGATCGATCGACTCGAAGAGAAAAGCAAAAGCCGAAACGCGATCTTCTTCATCGCCGCCACCTGCCTGCCAGCATGTCCCGGTGCGTCTGCTGCGCTTGCGTTGTGTGTAGTGTGATCTATGTGTAAAATGGTCTGACGATGGCGTTATGGCGCGCTTGTGCTCGTTGACGCTGCTGCTGCTGCTGGTCGCGAGCAGATACGATCGCGCAATTACTGTCTTCTCGCCGGATGGCCACCTCTTCCAGGTCGAGTACGCCATGGAGGCTGTGAAGAAGGTGTGTTTACGTTAGTGTGCTTCGCTGCCTCGTATAAACACACGCGCGAGTTGTGCGTTTAGCTCTGAACGGACTGTCGCTCTCGCTCGTGATCGATCGCATGCATGCGCTAGGGAGCTGTTGTGGTCGGCGTGCGCGGCAAGAACTCGGTCATCCTCGCTGTCGAGCGCAAGGAAATCGCAAAGCTCCAGGTGCGTCTACTGTCCATTGCATGCGACTCACAACCAGCAGCAGACGCTAGAAGATGTGCCGTCGCGTCTGCTGTACTCGCTTCCCACCGCGACTGCTGACTGACTAACATGGCAATGGCACTGCTGCTCCTACTGGTCGTGACGCAATGCATAGGACCCGCGCACGGTGCGCAAGATCTGCAAGGTCGACGACCACATCTCGATCGCGTTCGCTGGTCTCACGGCCGACGCCCGCGTGCTCATCAACAAGGTACGCCCATGCGTCTGTCTGTAGATACAGAGTGCCCAAGTGACTGTCTAAGGCTCACTCATGCACTTGACTATCTGTATCCAACCGCATAGGCGCGTCTCGAGTGCCAGAGCTACCGTCTGACGGTCGAAGACGCGCCGTCGGTCGAGTACGTTGCGCGTTACGTCGCGCGCATTCAGCAAAAGTACACGCAGCGCGGCGGCGTGCGTCCGTTTGGCATTTCGATGCTCATTGCCGGGTGCGACAACCAGGGCGTGCCGCAACTCTACCAGACGGACCCGTCCGGGACGTTCTCGGCGTGGAAGGCGAACGCCACGGGGCGCAACTCGACCAACATCCGCGAGTTCCTCGAGAAGAACTACACGGAGGACTTGTCCGAGGACGACGCCACGCGCTTGGCGATCAAGGCGCTGCTGGAGGTAGGCAGTTTGCCCTATTCTGTCTTTTTGTCCTATATTAGGCATGCGTGTCTTGTATGGAGGAGCTGCTGAGTACTGACAACTCGTGTGTGTGGCAGATTGTCGAGTCGGGCAGCAAGAACATTGAGATTGCGATCGTCCGGACTGGCGGCGTCGTCTCGGTGCGTTGCCTTGTGATTGGAGCATGTGTCTGAACGTGTGTGTATTGGTGTCCTCACACGCTTTCTGTGTCTCTATCCTGCTGCATTAGTCGCTCGAAGACGAGAAGGTCGAGGCGCTGTGCGTGTCGATCGAAGCCGAGAAGGAGGCGGCGCGTGCTGCGAGCGAGAGCAAGTCGTCGTCCAGCTAAGTCCATGGAGCAACAGTCTCGATGACAGAGAGAGTGTGAGAGAGCAACCGTAAGAGAGAGAGCGTTGGGCTCGCAGTCGTGACGTCACGGCAGTCACAGTCACACAAGAGACCGATAGCGAGAGAGACTCATCACGTGCGTCGTGTGTTGCGAATCAAAACCTACGCGTCCATTGCTTCTGCTCTCGTCCTCTTGACCATGTTCTACGATGGACGCGTCCTAGACATCGCGTCTTCTCTTCTCTCTTCTTCTGCCATCGTCCTCTTCCTCTTCTTCTCATGACAGCAGTCCCACTCTCTCCACTCACTCAACACACCAACGTGCCTAGTTCTCGACCGAGTCGCGCTCGTAGATCGCCCATCGGCGGTTGTGCTCCTGGCCCTGACCTGGCTCGACGTTCTGGTCCGTGCAGCCGCCGTCGGCGCAGCCACAAAAGTGCTCCTGCGAGTCCATGCACGGACGCGTGCAGCCCGCGTCGTTGCCGTCAAAGTCGCCGGCGTTCACTGGGAGCTTGTTGAACGCAAACGCGTGGCCCTCAGCACCGACGCGCGAGATCGCAAAGTAGCGCTTCTGCTTGTTCTTTGCGTGGTGCAGCGCGAGGTTGTAGTTCGCGCCACTCGAGCCGCCCGAGTACTCGCGGTCGTTCCCGAGCATGTCTTCGCCCGTGACGCAGCCGAGGAAGTGCGTCTTCTCTTGCGAGATGTCGCGCCCTGCAGCAGCCGCTTCGCTCAAGCGCGCGCGCTTCAGCGCCGTCGTTGGCTCGACGTTCGGCTGCTTCTTGACTTTGAAGATGCGCACGATCCAGTGCTCCGACGTGAACGCCTCCTCCAAGTGCGTGAGCTGGATGTTCTTCACACCGACCTCGGTGTTCCGCGCGCGGTCAAAGCCTGGCGGGCGCTGGTAGTCAGTCATGACTTCGCCAAAGCGGTAGTAGCAGAGCTTGTACGCGAGGCAGTTGTGCAGCGTCTTGGAGCCGCCGACGCCGATGTCAAAGTTCCCACTCGCCGAGTAGTAGTCCGACTCGCTTGGCATGTCGTTCGGGAACACGCCCGAGCCAATGCGCACGGGCCAGAGGAACTTGTTGATATCGTCCGAGCTGTAGCCCGTGAGGCCGCCAAAGATCACGAGCACATAGTCGACATCGAGCGACTGCATGATCGGGTACGCCTCTTCTTCCGTCGACGCGAGCGCACGACCGACTGTTGCAATGTGCGTGTTGTTCCACGTGTTGTTGTCCACGATGACTGTGCGGTTCGCCATCGCCGACATCTGGTACCCATAGTCCCACCACGCCATGATCTTTGCGTCTGCGTGCGTGTTCTGTCGGAGCCAGAAGTACGCTTCGCGGTAGTCGTCAAAGTTCACGCGCTCGCCGCTGTGCGTCCGGCCGGCTTCAATCACGATCGACGGCGACGAGTACGCCATGGACGACACGTACGTTGCGTGGAACGTGTAGCTCAAGAGCAGGATCAAGAGACCGCCGACGATCGAGAGCGACACGGGCACAGGAATGTCCTGCGCGCTGTTCTTGCTCACGACAAAGCTCGACGGGCGCTTGAGCAGCCCCATGAACTTGCGCAGCGTCGACGAGATGCCGATCGCACCCAAGATGCACGCAATCGGCGCGAGCGTGAGCATGAGACGGACCATGACACCGGCAAAGTACCACGCGACGGTGCCGTACAGGATCACAAAGATCCCGCCGTCCGTGATGTTTGCAAAGAGGAAGTAGAGTCCAACCGGCGCGAACGGCACGAGCACGTGCAGGTCAAAGAAGTACGACGTCCACGTCGTCGGCTGGTGCTCGCTCACAGACGCGATGATCGGGATGTACTTGGACGCGTACGTCGGGTCCAAGAGCGTGAGGCTCCGACCGGTCCACTGGACTTTACCGAGGAGCTGGAGCACCAGCAAGACGCCCGCAAAGCCAACGACAACGGTGCCAGCGCCAACAAGCACCAAGCGACGGAACGACGCGGCCGAGATGTAGTTCCGGAGCCAGTTGACAAAGCAAAAGACCTGGAGTAAGACGAAGACGCCGTGCGAGCCCGCGCACTCGGCTTGCTTGATCACGTTGAAGCCGACGAACGGCACTTGCATCGCCATGAGCGACCCGAGCGTGTAGAACGTCGAGTACGCAATGTACAGACGCGGCGAGTAGCGACCGGCGAAGATCATCACGAGCACGTAGATCGGGATCATGTTGATGATGAAGACGTAGCCGCCCCACGCTGCGACCATGTAGAAGTACGACAGCGCGCAGCTCGCGGACCAGAACATTGAGCCCGTGTGCACGGCCTTGATCCAGAGGTAGAACGTGAAGATGAGCGCGAAGATCGCGACGCCTTCGTTGTCGTACGACCCGCCGACCGAGCGCGAGATGTACGACGGCACGATGCCAGCGAACGCTGCGGCCATGAGCCCTGCGCTCGAGCGCTTCGTCACTTCCTTTGTGAGCAAGTAGCTCGCAATCGCAGTGTTCGCCGCGAAGATCGGCGCGAGGAACACGCACGTGTTGCGCACGTTGATCGAGATGTTGAGCAAGTTCAGGACCCAGTACACGAGCGCCGCTGTGTACATCAGACCTGGGTAGATCGTCCCGCCAATGATACGCCCGAGCGGGTACCACGCGCGGTCGTCGAACCAGTCGAGGAACTCGAGAAAGCCCTCGGACGCCAAGTACTTGGTCGTGCGGAAGTTAAAGTACGGGTCGAACTCGTGGATGACCTGGACGTAGGAGCGAGGATGCGTGTGAGTAGTGTGACTATGGCAGTGGCAATGGCTCACAAGAGCGCAAGCACGTGAGGGGGACAATAGCACGAATGAGGACGCACCGATTCGTAGCGCACGACTGCAAAGAGACGGATCGCAAACGACATGAGGCAGATCATGCCGAGGATCGCGTACTTGGCGATCGGCGCGAGGACGCTCGACTCGTCTTCAATGTCGTGCGGGTTGTCGAGACTGACGCCAAACACGAGATCTGGCGACGCCTCGGTCTTCTTGGTTGCATGCGCATGGTGCTGGTGCTGGTGGTGCGACGTAGCAGTCGCAGTCGACGAAGCAGATGGCGGCATGGGCGTCGGCGCGTCGGCCTCAGCGGCCGGGTCGGCGAGCTTCTTCTTCGCCTTCGTCTTCGTGCTGGCAGGCGCCATGGTCTCTCTCTCGCGCGCTACACGTGCAGCTCCCGGCTCTGGTCGATCGATTCGATCGAGCTCCTTGCTGCAGGCACGTGGCAAGATCCGCGTTGAAAGGGGGCGAGCGACAAAGTCTGAAACTGCAGAACTCGATGATCGGTTAGTGATCTATACTGACGTGTGCCACGTAGATTAGTGTGGTAGAAAGTATGCCACATGAATTGATGTGGCACAGAATCCCATTTGAATAAAGTAAATACGGGTTTTTACATAAAGAGTGAAATATCATTATCCACATACAATTCACAAGTCAAATGATAAGCGATAGGGAGCTGTATGCAGATTGTGAAATTCATGAAACAAAACAATTTTTAGGTTTCTCACAACCACTTACAATACAGAGGGTTGTCAAAACCTCTATTGCAGATACAACAGCTTGCATGCTCCAAACGCAAACCCTCTATGCTCTTCTCTATACATAAAACAAGATCAAGTGTCCAATTGTCGAGCTGCCGAAAATCAATGGCTGCGACGCAAGAAGGCGCTTTGCCTCGCCGCGTTCGCTCATTTGCTACAGTCCAAAGCAAGCAGGAAAGGTAAGCTCCGCGATGAGCGATCGCGCTCGAGGATGATGATGATGATGAACTCAGCAGCAGCAGCAGACGTCTGCTGTGTGATCGTGTCGGTCGGTCGGCTCCTCCTCCTCCTCTTTGTCGGCTCGAATGCGACCTGTGCTGCTTCGAGCGCCCTCCTGTCTGTCCGCGACCGAGTGAATGAGAGCACCAGCCACTCTCGACTGCATCCATCGGCTATCGATGATCGACTGAGCAAATAGCTGCCAGCCACACAGCACAGTGAGCAGCTACCGACCAACACAAAATGCAGCGGGACTGCGCCTTCAACATCGCTCGCACACAGCAATGTATGCAAAGCGACTCGAGATACAGAGCAGACACTCCTATCAACACCACCAGCTTCAGCAGCAGGTCCAACGAATAGCGCTGAATCAGCAGATCCACGACAGCGACAGCAGCAGCATATCGGCACTGAAAGCACAACAGACAGACAGGAGATGGCGCTGACATCGCAGCACAGCAGCAGGAGCTGGAGCAGCCACGAGAGCAAGAGAGCGAGAGCAAGAGGAGAGAGCTGACCGTCGACCGACAGACACTTCAGACGCGAGTGCTGCTGTTCGATTGCCAACGCGACGCAATGTGCTCACACACGTCTGTGCTTGTGTGCGATTCGCTTGCAGCCCGTCAAGATGACCAACCTCCAGTACACCCACCCGCGCAACTACGGCAAGGACTCGCGCCACTGCCGCGTGTGCCACACGACGCGTGGTCTTATTCGCAAGTACCACCTTGACATGTGCCGTCGCTGCTTCCGCGAGCGCGCCACCCAGATTGGCTTCGTCAAGGTACGCGATGGCGTTTGCGTCGCTCTGTAGCGGATCTGTACCATCGAGCGCTCTCTCGATCCACTTGTTCATACTAACGCTCGCTCTGCACCGCTTGTGCCATCGACAGTACCGTTAAATTCTTATTGGCCGTTGCTGAGGCTCGCCGATGATGCGCTTGAAGGAGACGACGTCGCTCGAGCCGCCCGACGAGCCAAGCGGATGGGGAAGATGCTAGACATGCGAGGACACGTGTCGGTCGCTGGCTGATGGTCTTGACGAGGAGTGTCGAGGACCTCTACACCATAGGTCTTCGGGCTTGGGAGTAATCCAACGCGACTGATTTGCAGCAGACCGTCCGTTTGAGCGTCTTGTGTCTGCTTGTTGTGCTGCTCTTCTCCTGAGAGACGCTGCAGTCTTGACTGCCAGGCTTGCATTATGCGTCCTGCTTCAGCGAGTGGATCTGTCGTCACGCACACCGTAACGCATCCCGTTTAGTGAAGCCAAGCAGCGACCCCATGTTCATGGCCATGACAGGAGCTCTTCACACGGAACGCTGCAAGCGTCATGAGATGAGATCCATCGCACTCATGAGCACTCATGAGCGCGTTCGTGCTTGCGATCCTCTCGATTTCTGAAATGTAGAGATTTATTCTAGATTTTCACAAAAAAACGCTCGTTGCAATCTTCCACGACCAGCAGACAGCCAGAAGACAGACCGCCATCCAGCACAAGCGACTCGCAGTGCGCAAAACGCAGCACGCGCGCAAGAGAGCGAGAGAGAGCGCGATGCACACGAGCGCGCTGTCGCGACTCGCACTTGCGCTCGTGCTCCTGCTTTTGTTCGTCGCATATGATTCAGTGCGTGCATTTGACGTCGCGCACGAGGACGAGCTGCACGAGCTGTCGATCGATGACAGCGTGCGCACAGGCGACGGTTTGTTGATCGAGCTGCCGTCGCGCCAGCAGCGCGATGCGCTCGTGACCGAGAGTCCGACGCTCCTGCTCGCGCGCAGCCGCCGCAGCGAGCAGTTGTTTGCGCTCGACGCGCGTGATGGCGTCGCGCACGTCGACGGCCGCGGTCGCATGGGTCGCTCTGGCAAGATCTCGATCACACGCGGCTTGCCGCTCACTGCAGACATGGCCACACGCACCACACACAACGATAACAATGTCAACGACGGCCACGACAACCACGATGGTGAAGACGATGACGATCCGTTTGCGATCAACGACCCAGTGATCGCGTTTGGACCAGAGGAGCTCGCCATGGGCACGCGCGTGACGTGCGAGCCGACGCTGTGGTACATCGACATCATCAACCGCGGCCGCGCTGCTGTGCGTCTCGACGCAATTGAGTTCACACGCAGCGGCTACGAACTCCTCTCGACAGTCGACGGCGCAGTGCTAGCGCCATCGACGCACGCGACGATCGCCGTCGTGCTCACACTGAGCGACCCGGAGCCGCAGTACGAAGCGTTCATGCGCGTGTTCACGTCCTCTGGGCCGTTTGCACTCCGGATCACAGCGGACGTGACGCTCCATCCACTCGGTGTGCACGGCATCCGTGCGATCGTCCCAGTCGCAATGGCGTACTCGACGACGCTCGCGCTCCGGAACCCCACGGACGCACTGCTCCGTGTCGTCGACGTCTTCTCGCGCGACGCGTTCGGGTCGTTCGCGCTCCCGAACGGCGCGACAGCGATGACGCCGCGCGCACTCGCTCAGCCAGGCGGACCGCGCATCGGCGTCTGGGACGTCCCACCGCGTGCGACGCGTGCGGTTGTCGACTACACGTTCACGTCCGAGACGCCGGGCGTCTGCCTCACGTACGTGCGCATGCGGCTGTCGACAGGACAGGAGCTCGCGATCCCAGTGACGATCGAAGTCGTGCGGCCGGGCGTGTACATTGAGCCAAGCCGAGTTGCTCTTGGGGCGCTCACAGCGTACGACGCCGTGCGCGAAGTGCTCGTTGACCTGTTCAACGCCGCGGACGAGCCGATCGAAGTCGTTGGCGTCGACGTCCGCACGCGCACGATGGACGTGACGGTCGCACTGAATGGTCCGACTGTCTTGCCGCCCAAGACGCGCGTGCAGCAGGCGCTGCGCATCCACGCGCAGTCCTTGCACAGTGGTGATGATAACAGTGAGGGCGACAGTGATGGTGATGATGATGATGGCAAACGCGTGGCAGTGCTCGCACTCCGTACCAACGTCTCGACGTCCTCAGGACTCGTCATGGGCGACCTCCAGCTCTCTGGCGTCCAGATCTACGGCTCGATCGCGTATACGGTCAACGAGACGCTCATCGGTGTCACGACTTCGCTTCGTGACGCGCTGCGTGGCGACTCTGAGACAGAGGATCCGACAGATGACGACGCTGCTCCATCAGACGTCTTCAAGATGCCGCAGACGTTTGCGAATGGCTCGATCGAGGTGGTGGAGGCAGGAACGACTGTTGTCCGAACACTCCATCTACGCAACTTGTATAACGTCCCGCTTGAGCTCGAGCGCGTGTGGGTCGCAGACGACGAGACCGCAGTAGTCGTGACCGTCGAAGCGTTTGAACCTGGTGTGGCAGCGAGTGGCGCATACTGGAATGTGCCAGTCGTGCTGCACGTGACGCCACTGCGCCGTCCCGATGCGTTTGCAACGTCGCGCGTGGTCGTTGTGCACGTTGAGACGCACTTGGTGACGCTCCAAGTGCCGATCTACGTCTTCTACGGCACGCTCCAGCTCGGGTCCTCAGCAAGCAATCGTCCTATGACGACCATGTCGGAGCTCGCTCGACCTGGGTACTTGCCTGCGACGAAAGTGAGAGGCACAAAGCCGTCGAAAGTGTGCTTGCCAGTCGATGGTGCAGCGTCTGGACAGTCGACCAAGCGCTCAACGACCGCACAGTCAGCGAGCGTGAAGCTCTGCCGCACGGTCGTCCTGGACGTCGGCAAAGTCTCGCGCCATGGCGTGCGCGACGCTGTGCTGCACCTGAGCAACGTGAATCCGATCGCACTGGACGTGAAGGTCGCAAGCGTGCTCCAGAGCGAGCTCTACGACCTCACCGTCCGATCCGAGCTCTCGAAAGCGCCTCACGCGCCAGTCGAAGTCGCAGCGATCGGACGGCAGTGGGCAGACGCGGCTCAGTCCGCAATGATGCTCGACAATGTCGTGTCGCTCCAAGACGCGGTGCACAAGGCCAATGCAAAGGCAAACAAGAGGCTCCACGACTCAGTCGTCGTGCCGCCTGGCTACGACTATGCACTCACGTTCGGTCTCCACGTGAGCGACGTCTTTGGGTCGTTCACCAAGTACGTCCTCACGCTTGAGACGCCAGTCGAATTTGTGCACGTGTACGTGCGCTTTGAGAGCGTCGACGGGCTCGTACAGCCTGTCGTGCCGGAGTTCGCCGCACAGCCAATGTTCCCAGGTCGCGTCGCGCTCGTGTCCTTTCAGTACGCGAGCACGTTTGCCCACGACGTCCCGGTGCGCGCGTTCACGTTTCCCGCCTCAGCTGTTCAGATCGTCTCAACGAGTGCCGCGTCGTTTGCAGGCGCGAGTCCCAGCGACAGCAGCGAAGGCATCACGTACATGACCGTCAGTGCTCTCCTCTCGCCGTCGTACAGCGACGCGTGTGCGCAGAGCACGTACCTCGCGGATTGCGACCTCCCGCGCCTCGCAGCGCACGCGCGAGCGTTCTCAAACTTTGGCGACGACGTCTCGGTCCACGACCTCGTGCAGTTTGAGCGCCGGCAGTCTGCATGGCAAGCGATCGAGCGCGCAAGCGATCCGAGGATGCGACCACAGCTCAACGTGAGCATCATCCTCTCGACTGCGATAATGGACGCTGCGCCCGTGCAGATCGTCGCGCCACTCACACGGGCGTCTGTGACGACCGCGAACCTGTCCGAGACGTTTGCGAAAGTCGCGTTTGGCCGAACAAAGGTCTTCGAGCGCCAGGAGCGACGCGTGCGCGTGCACAACCCGAGCAGCGTGTCGATCGATATGGAGTTGGCTGTGAGCTTCCACGAGCACGCGCTCTTCTACCACTGCAACGCCAGTGTCGCACGTGACACGACTGCGTGCCTTGTCGAGTGGGAAGCAGCTGTGTTGAGTAGCGCCAACAGTGCGAACCAGAGCGTTGCGCCGTTCTTTGTTGTCCAGCGCGTCGTGCGCGTGCCGATTGGCGAAGACGCTGAGCTCGGACCGATCTACTTCTTCCCGTCGCAGGAGCTCGAGATCGAGTCGATGGTCTTTGTGCGGAGTGAGCTCACGCACATTGAGCCCGTGATGCTCAGTGCCACAAGCGGTCGTGGAGCATTGGACGTTCGCGTCTTGGCCGAAGCGTCAGTGTACGACAACGAAGCGATCAAAGCAGTCGACGACGTCACTGACCCTGAGAGCTACGACGTTGAGAGTCAAGACACTGATAGTCAAGACGACAGCACTAGCGCTGTGATTCAGTTCGTCATGTCGGCGAGCGACGCGCCGTCGTTTGAGACGCGGGAGCGAGTGATTGAGCTCACGAACGTCGGGACATACGACCTCGTGGTCGAGCGCGCAGGTCTCGTATACGACGAAGGCACTCACGAGCGCTCTGATGGACCGTTCACTGTCACTATCGATCAACTCCGTACAGAGGAAGACGCGTCTCTTGACCAAACAACGGACGCCACAGCTCAAGACACGGCGCATGCGGACGCTGCGGCTGTTCTTGCGCCGGGCGAGCGCCTCACTGTCCACGTCGTGTACGCACCCAACTGCTTCGTCTCGCGCATTGAAGAGACGCTCGAGATCGTCACTGACGCGTCAGTGACGCCAGTGCGCGTGGCGCTCGTCGCGCTCGTGCGTCCGACTGCGTCGTTTGCGTGTCTGCGTGCGCGTTTGCCGCCTGCGCTCGTGTCGTTTGCACTCGTTCAGTGGCGTTTTGTAGCGGCAGTCGCTTTGCTAGTGGCGCTCTGGAGCGTCTTTGTCAGCCTCGAGAGCGTCTGGACGCTGCACCAGCGCTCGCACTCACTTCGGACTCCGTCAACGACTGCGCTAGCAACATCCGACAGTGTTGAGTCGCTCAACGCCTTGGAAGCGGACAAGCAGACAGTGGCGCTGCCGTCGAGTGCAGACCCCTGCGACACGAGCGCTAACGCACTGAATCGGCTGCTGGACGAGCTTGAAGCGAGTGCGTTCGTGCCAGTGACGCGCGTCGAGACGCCTGCAGTGACTCGTCTGTTGCTGGAGCGGCAGCGGCGATCCGCTCTCCTCGCAAAGAGCGAACCGACTCGCGTGGTCACTAGCGGAAGCGACACGACTGAAAAAGCTCCAGTCGCAACAACATCAGCGTCCTCATCAGCAAAAACAGTAGCAGCGGCTCTCGCTGCTCCAGTACATCCGCAAGCGCCTGCGCTGCCAGCGTCCTCTGCCACGAAAGCAGGTGACTCGAACGCACCAGCACCAGCGCCAGCACCGCTCTCATCAACTAAGTCAACCACTAACACGACTGACGCAACGAGAAGTAGACAGACGAGTGCAGTCGTGAGCGCCACTACGCCACCACCAGCAGGAGCAGCACCAGCAGCCACTGCACTGACAGCCAAAGCGTCCAAGAAGACGACACCACCTAGCGCCAAGACCAAAGACGAGTCAGCATCAACACGCGTGGTGGCTCCAGCGTCAGTCGCACCACCTGAAAAAGACTCGATCCGACCAAGTGGCGCGTCAACAGTGTTGCCAAGAGGACGCAAAGGAGCAAAGGAGCCACCGTCACCGACCACTGTGTCGTCCCAGTCATCCTCTCCTCCTCCTTCACGTGATCCAGCTCTTACAAAGACGTCTCCTGGTCCAAGCACCAGCGCATCTTCGTCCTCATCACTGCCGCCGCCAAAGCCAGTGGCTCCAAAGACCAAGCGCGACCGCACGGTGTCGTCTGACAAGCCAGTCGTCAATGTGACCGAGACACTTGCGCGTCGCACGAACAGAGCAAAGCAGCTCCACGTAGCGATGTCGAAAGCGCCATCGCCACGCGCAAAGCCATCGCTTGAGACGACGACAACGACGACGTTAAAGCGCAGCACGATCACTGCGTCGCCAGTGTCCTCGCCCGTCGCAGTGCGCACGACCAGTACGGAGTCTCCAACGACCGAGACGCCAGTGCCAGTGACAACGAAGCGAGCAGTGCGACCGAGCAGCAGCAGCAGTCGTAGCAAGCGCACACCGGCAGTGCCGCATCGCGAACGCACAAGAGACGACGCCGCCCTCGCTGAGCGATTGCGTGCTACAACCAGCAGCAACAGCAGCAGCCTCAGTCCGCTATCTGTCGACACGCACGAGCCAGTGGACGTGCTCGCAAGCTCGATCGACTCGACGTCTACGAGCACGACTGTGTCGTTTGACTCGGACGACGCAAAGCTCTCGCCACCGTCCAAGGCGCCAGCACCCGCAGCAGCTGAGACGGACAACTTCTTCCTCTCCATGACGTTCGAAGCGCCGTTCAGTTCGTTCGGCGCGATCGGGAAGAAGCGCCGCACTGCTAATCCCACAGACCACCAGCAGCAGTCCCCACTGCCTTGCGCCTTTGACAGTATGGAGGATACGGACGCCGTGCTTGTCGAGCGCTTTGGGTTACTCTCGTCTCAAGACACAGCGAAGACTGCGAGACCTAACGATGACCGTGCGACCCAGGACGACGACGACGACGATGACTGGAGCGACCTGTACTTTGACTCGATTCGGTCCGAGATCGGGCGTCTCGTGGCGAGTAGCGAGAGCAGCAGCAGTCAGAGCCACGCAAAGCGCACTCCAAGTGGCTTTGCGTCGCTCCACCAGACGTCGCCGCCGCGCGTGTTTAGTCTCGACACTCCATCGCCAGTAGCAGCAGCTGTGTCCGTGATGCCAAAGAAGGCGGCACCGCCAGGCTTCTCGCCTGCAGACGCGAATCCGCTTGCGTCGCTCGCTGCGTTTGAGCGACTGAGGAGCGCGTCTGCTGGTGCGCCTCCACGCAGCGCCTCAGCCGTTGATGGCGAGAGCGCTAGCGCCTCGTCCCTCCACGTCCCGACCGAGAGCAGCAGTCGCTTTGCATTCGCGAGTCGGCTCTCGCTCTTTGGTCCGTCGCTCGCACAGCCATCGCCATCACAGGCGTTCCGTGTCGCACTCGATAGCACCGACGATAGCGGTGGTGGCGGTCGCAGTCGTATCGCAGACCTCTCGTCAACGACGACCTCCACCATCAGTGCTAACGTCGCGGTAGCAGCGCCAAGGGACTGGGCACTTGCTGCGACGCCGCAGGACCCGAGCGCTCGCACGGCGCTTGCGAGTCTTGGCGGCGTCGAGCTCGTTCCGGCTCCTGCTGCGATTGCTACGTCCACCACAGCAGCACCCTCCTCCTCATCCGTGTGAGGCGCTGTCACTAGCTCACGTTGCTTCATGCGGTGCGCTGTCGTCCATCAAAATGAAAGCGCCGAGCGAGTGTCATCGTCTTCTGCTCTGACTGTCTGTCTGTGTGTCTGCGTCCTAGATCCTGTGTTCTGTAGGTGTATCTCACGTGGCGGCTCCGCTATGAACTGCTGCCTGGAGACCTGTTCGCTTCGCGCGCAGTCCGCCAGCTGCTCCAAGAGCTTGAGCTGTTGCCCAGTTCGCCAAGTTCATGAGCAGCAGCATCCAACGCGCTCGCATGTGGTTGTAACAGTGCGAGAGCGCGACAAACAGCCACGGCTCTGCGCGTAACGCAATGCTCGCAACGAAGCGGCGAACATGAGCGAGCATGAGCGTGGCAATGATGAAAGTTGTGGCATCGAGCGCACGACGACAACGACGACGACGATAGTGCGAGGACAACAGGACCGGATAGAATTGGAGCTGCGCTCTGCAGCGCTCTCTTCCTCGTCGCGCATGCTCGTGGACCATGTCGAGGACTCTTGCAGCATCATGCCAAGCGCTCGCAATGGCCGCCGCATGAAGTGCTCGAGTGCCTGGGCAAGCCTCGACGCGATGATCGCTTCAAGCTTTCCGCGCTGATCTTTTCGTGCACTCCGGCTGGTACATGTCATCGAGTGAGTGCGATGCTCGATGAGCAGCTTTATAGAGGGATCCTCACTGTAGCGTTTGAGTAAGAATATAATATACATATACCAGATGTAAATGCGCATTTCGCCACTCGAGTGCCCTCGCTATCATTGCTAGAGATCAGGCTGTTCTTTGCCGTTTGGTCCGCATATCTGTCTGACTATCTGCGCGCATTGCTTGCTCATCGTCGAGCGCAACGACCGAGCGACCACGACCACGACTCTACAGGCGCCGCCGCGCGATCCGCGATGGTGCGCGCACACTCGGGAACCACCAGGACGCTGCGCAGTAGAGGCGCCGCCGCAGCGTCGGCTTCGATCTGCGAGTAGCACCAGTAGCAACGGACCGACCAGCCCCAGTAGCTCCATACGTCTGCTCCTGCGCACAGATACCTTACGCACACATCGGCGCACGAGACTCCGATACACACACAACTCTCTCTCCATACACACATTGCACAGCACAGCACTCGCAGTGACATCTTGATCGCTGCAGCCACGACACACAGCAGCCACTCACGACAAAGACTCGACTCGATACCACCACTAGCACCATGGTCGCTCTCACGCGCATCGTGCTCGGCGCTGCGGCAGCACTCGCGACGCAGCTCATCGCACTCGCACACGCAGACGAAGGCGTGACAGTCCGCATCATGTCGTTCAACGTGCGCACGTCGTTTGCGTCCGAGGACGCGCGGTCGACGTGCAGCAACTGGAACGGCGTGCGCAAGACGAACCTGATCAAAGAGATCAACATGGTCTCGCCCGACTTCTTTGGGACGCAGGAGACTGCGGACGAGCAGCGCGCGTACATGGACGCATCGCTCGCCGGCACATACGTCAGCATTGGCAAGTCCACGGGCTCGCTCAACGGCATGGCGTCCGAAGTCGACGCGCTGTACTACAAGGTCGCAGACTGGAAGGTCATCAGCGAAGGCACATTCTGGCTGGTACGTCTTCGAGTGCAGGCTCATCAAGCTCGATGGCGGTCGCTACTGCTACGCTCTATCGCTCAGTCTAGCTCACTTCTCTCTATGTGACGACTAACTTGTAGGGACCAAACCCCGACATCCCGTCCGCGGCGTGGGGCATGAAGTACTACCGCACAGCCGTGTGGGGCCGCTTCCAGCACATCAAGTCTGGTCAAACAGCGTGTGTGTTCAACACGCACTACGAGACGCCGGGGAACGACGAAGCGCAGATCCAGGCGTCGGCGATCCTCCTCCAGAAGCTCGACGCGCTTTGCCAAGCAACCGACAAGATCAAAGTCGTGACGGGCGACTTCAACGCGCTCCCGAACTACCCGGCGATGCTCAAGCTCTTCCAGAACGACCTGAAGGAGTCGTCGAGCGAGCCGACGTTCTGCGGCGACATGATGTCGCCGACGTGCCAGACCAAGTTCGACTACACGCTCCACCGGCTCAAGGACGGCGCGTGCTGGAAAAAGTCCGAGGTCCTGCGCACGGCGTTCGACGGGTGCTACCCGTCGGACCACGCCGCGCTCCTTGGGACGTTCTGCTTTGGCGGCTCGTGCTGCGGCGATGATTCAAGCAACGCAACGACGACGGGCAGTCTCGGCGGCAGCAACAGCACGGCTGCTGGCACTGGCGCCATTGCGCTGAACGGAACGTTTGTCCCCGGCAAAGTCTCGCCGGCAGGCGGCGACGCGGCGTCGAGCACGAGCGGCACTGCGGCGCAGGTCATCGCGACCAAGTCCGAGGCGAGCTCGAACGCCACGGGCACAGTGTTTGCGATCATCGGTGTCATCGGCGCGACTGCCGGCATCGCGTTCTTCGTCGTGCGCAAGAAGAAGGAGCTCGACGCGAAGATGAACCAGGCAAAGGACGCGACGGCGCCAGTGCCGAGCTACTTTACGCGCAGCCTCGACAGCGAAACCGGCAGTGACGCGCTGTCGCCGCTGACCCTTGCGACGCGCATGACGGCGCCGTCGCCAGGTCGCATGTCGAACTCGCCGGTGCCGACGCTGTGTGCGACGAAGCGCGACAGCCGCGACTCGCGCTCGTCGAGCGTGTCGTGCAAGGACCTGTCGCCGTCCAAGTACGCGCGCAAGTCGTCGGCGGCGTCGAACTTCCGCATCTCGTCGCCCGCGATAATGGACGACAGTGCGTCGAACTACTCGAGCTCGGCGTCGTACGACTCGCGCATGCAGGACAGCCGCATTAACTTTAGCGAAGCGTACGTCTCGGCGTCGTACGACTCGGACGAAGACACAAGCGGCAGCGGCGGGGCACTCACAAAGTCGCAGACCGACTTTGCAATGCTGTAAGCGATGATCTGAAGCTTTGCTCGTCTTTGTTGTTGTTGTTGTTAGAAGAAATACCATCAATGTGTGTTTTGTACCAACTAGAGTCTGCGCTCTCGATGCATCTCATGGCTTGTTGAGTCCGTACGAGGTATCCACGCTTTGATAGAGAGAGCGCTTGCAGTGTGTCAAGTTCATGAACACTCAGGACCTAGGACGCTGGTGTCAACGACCTCAGTTTGATGCGCATCACATGGCATTTTAATCCGGTACCGAGTACGAAATCGAACCGCTACTCACTCGAATCCGCAGATCCAGATGTCGAACTGGCTAATGCGCCATGGGAAGAAGCAGTCGCTGCTGGACGACGACGACGCGCGGTAGTGCTGCCTGAAGCGCTGAAGCTCAACGCGCTCGCTCGATCGACGGCCAAAGGGACACTCGCGCCCAAGAGCGGACAAAAAAGCCGAGGCGCTTTATCAGGCTTCCTTCCTACCTTCCTTCCATCGTCCACCACCACCGCCACGCACGTATCAGCACCAGCACCAGCACCGCACGGTAGCAACAGCAGCACACCTTTAGCAAGAAAGCGTCCGTGTCGTGACGGTTCTCTCTTACCACAGGCTTTGAACAAACCAACAACGTGAATGCGCGTGTTTGCTCGCGTCGCGATTGGCGCCGCAGCGCTCGCTGCGCTCTTTAGCGCCGACCACGTATGTGCTCAAGACAGCGGCGGCGGCGTGACGGTCAACGTCATGTCGTTCAATGTGCGCACGTCGTACGCATCCGAGGACGCACGCTCGACATGCAGCAACTGGGACGGCGTGCGCAAAGACAACGTCGTGGCGCAGATCCGGTCGGTCGCACCCGACTTCTTTGGGACGCAAGAGACGTCCGAGCCGCAAAAGGGCTTCCTCGACAGCCAGCTCGCCGGCATGTACGCGTCCATCGGTCGCTTCTCCGGCTCGCTCAACGGCCGCGCAGGCGAGTACAACGCGCTGTACTACAAGACGTCGGACTGGAAGATGCTCAGTGAGAACACGATCTGGCTCGGACCAAACCCCGATGCCATGAGCGCGGCGTGGAGCATGGATTACTACCGCACAGCGGTCTACGGCCGCTTCCAGCACGTCAAGTCCGGCGAGACGGTCTGCGTCTTCAATACGCACTACGAGACGCCCGGCAAGACCGAAGCGCAGGTCCAAGCGACCGGCATCATCCTCGCGCGCATCGCGTCAGTCTGTCAAGCGACCGACAAGCTCACAGTCGTGACTGGGGACTTCAATGCGCAGCCTGGGGACCCGGCGATCGCCAAGATGATCGCTGGTGGACTCGCAGAGCCAGCGACTGCACCGACGTACTGCGGTAACATGATCTCGCCGGCGTGCCAGACCAAGTTCGACTTTACGTTCCACCGCGTCGCGAGTGGCGCGTGCTACAAGGACTCGCAGGTCTTGCGCACGGCGTTCAACGGCTGCTACACGTCCGACCACGCGCCGCTGCTTGGGACGTTCTGTCTCGGCGGCTCGTGCTGCAACGACACGCCGACACCGACGCCTACGAGCGCAGTGCCGAGTCCGAGTCCAGGGACAAGCAACAGCAGCAGCAGCTCAGCTGGGAGCTTCGCAGGCGCAACGACGTCGTCGACTGCTGGGAACGAAGCAAACGTGCTCCCTGGCACCGTGCGCGCTGGTACTGACAGCACAGTTGCAAAGAACGAAGAGGCAGCGCTCAAGAGCGTCGTTGCGATCGGCGGCGCGAGCTCGGCCGCGTCTGGCAAAGGAAGCGAGACGACGCAAGTGACCAAGTCGCAGTCCGCTGCATCGACTGGCGCAACTGGCACGGTCATGGCAGTGCTCGGCGTCGTCGGCGCTGTCGGTGCCGTCGCAGTCGTCGTCGTGCGCAAGAAGCGCGCACTCGACGCCTGTCTCGACAGCGAGAAGACGTACTCGGCGCCGGTCCCGAGCTACTTTACGCGCAGCCGCGACGACGACGACGACCTCTCGCCGCTTCCGCGCATCACGGAGCTCCCGGACGGCAGTGAGCGGCAGACGAACTCGCCGATTCCGACGCTCTGTGCTGGGATGAAGGACCCGCGCGACTCGCGCTCGTCCTCTGTGTCGTGGACAGGCGGATCGTCGCCGTATGCGGCACGCGAGTCGTCGTCCGCGTCGACGAACTTCAGCGTCCGCATGTCGTCGCCTGTGATGATGGACGACAACGACTCGACGTACTCGCGCTCAGCGTCGTACGACTCGCGCATGCAGGAGAGCCGCATCAACTTTAGCGAAGCGTTCCAGCCGGACTCGTTCGACTCGGACGACGGCGGGCCACTCACCAAGTCGGCGCGCACAGACTTTTCGATGCTCTAGGTCTCGAGTCGT
This sequence comes from Globisporangium takayamanum, assembly GCA_023333735.1. NCBI lineage: Eukaryota > Oomycota > Peronosporomycetes > Pythiales > Pythiaceae > Globisporangium > Globisporangium takayamanum. Next base: position 31,117 of record JAASFL010000025.1, read on the forward strand.
CGTCACGCTTGTGCTCCTGAGGTCGCTTGAACAGGAAGACAGACGTGCGTGTTTGCCCAGTGTCGTTGTTGTGAATACATACGCGCGTCTCTATCAGCGCCCATGGTATGAGAGAGAGAACTACACACGCAGGTGTGGCGAATGGAGATCGTACAACCACATGGAGAGAGAGACAGATACACACACGAGTCGCATTTGCCAATGGACTGAGTGACTACGACTGCGTGAGTGCAGTGCGCTCCTGCAGCAGCAGCTTCTTCTCTTCGAGCTTCTTGTCGACGTCGCTGAGCTCTTGCTCGAGTCGACGCTTCTGCTCCAGCAGCCACGCGAGGTGCGTCTGCATCTCGCTCGCTTTCGTCTCTTGCGCCTGGCGGATCGCAAGGGCGACTGCGTCGGTCTTGACTTCTTTCACTTGCATGCGGATGAACGCGCTCTCGACTTTCTTCGACGCGGCTTCGAGCTCCGACTCGGCTTGGATGCGCGCGCGGGCGTTCACGCAGTTGAGGTTCATCATTCTGGCGGCGTCACGCACACACACAGATGAAGCGCTGCTCGCTTGGTCACTTGCTTCAGCGTGCGCTTGACGGGTCTTCGATTCAAGTACCACTTGCTTTGGCAGTGACAAAACAAAGGAACAGAGCAGCGAATCAGTGTATCTGAACCGATCAGACTCAGATATAGCCCTCTCGAATTCGATATCGGTGTAAAGGAACGACTTGACCATCACTCTGAAGCATACAAATAACAAGACTTTTCAAAAGAAGCTGTATGACTTGCAAAGTGTATGCTTAGCGATGAAAGTCCATTCGCAGTTGCCTTGCTTCATCAAACGGGTGGACATTTAGTGTGGCGAATGGATTTTGTAAGGATTTTGTAGCAGATTATGGTGTGGATTTTGTATCGGATTGTGTAGCAGATTTTGTAGCGGTTTGTATCGAATTGCAAAAATATGTTGCAGATTTAACCTCAAATTCGGATTTTCGGTTTAGAAAGGGAAACTGCGTGACCATCACTCTGAAGCATGTATAATACAAGATGCGAAAGGAGCTGCTTGACTTGGGCTGAATATGCTGGGCGAGGAAAGTCCATTCGCCCTTGCACTTGAAGTGTGACGACGATGCAGGACGCGATCGCAGCACTCAATGCGCTCGAGCGCGCGCTAGAGGTTCGTGTGTGCACATGTACATGCACTTGTGTATGCAGCAGTACTGAGCGCTGCAAGCGATGCGCAGGACGCATCAGCGCTGTGTGTCTCGGAGGATGCGCGTGCTGCCGGTTTGACGCAGGAGATCCACGGGCTGCGAGAGCGACTGCGCACTGAGCATGCGAGTGATGCGAAGTTCCAAGCTGAACATGTGCGTGGCTAGAGCAAGCGAACAAGCGCTGTGGCGTCTCGTGTACGCTGCTGATCATACGGTCGCTCCTTCGTTTGCGCCTTGCCTCGATCTGCAGATCACGCTGGAAGGCAAGCTGCGGCTTGCAAACGCAGAGAAAGCGGCGCTCCAGACAACGCTCGAGTCAATTGCAGCACAAACGCAACAAGTCAGAAGCAGTTCACTCTTCCACGAGCTCCTTGTGCTTCAAACACAGGTAGTGTGATTGACCGTGTGTTGCGTGTGTGGCTGGCTGGATGTACCAAGTAGGTGGAAGCAGAGGCGACTGCAGCTGAGATAGCAGCGACCAAAGCTAAGTCGGTACTTGCAACTAGCTTGGATATGCTCGTTCCTGGTGTGCCGAGTCAGATCTCACACGTCTATGGTGTTCGCAGAGCGAGATTGGATGCGCTCGTTCCAGGTTCTATCGTCACTTGCTCGCTGAATGGCGAGGGCTCTGAGAGATCGCGCTGCAGCAGTTCTGACTCGCTTTGATGCGCATCAAGCAGAGCTCGAGAGTGCGATCCAAGAGGTTTGTGCGCTTGTAAGGCTGCGGTCTTGATCATGAGATTGGACCTTGGTGACACTTGGCTCTCCTGCGTTTGCTCCAGAACTGTCAAGTCGAGCATCACCAGCTCTCTCATGCGACTACTAGCGGTGCGTTCGAGTCTCGCTTGTGTGAGTCATGACCAAGTCGGTTCTGATGCGCGCCTGTGTTCGCATGTTGGCAGCAGATGCGGACGACACAGACGAATCGATACGAGATCTCCAAGCAAAGGTGGTGCAAGCAGCGCGCTCACTCTCACTCAAGCACTCTGCACTAACAAGCGCTGACGCGTGGTTGTATAGATTCACGCGCGCGAACAGCAACAGACTGCACTGCTCAAGATGCGCGATCGCCTTCGAGCGAGTGTGCAGAGCGCGAAAGACATCACAGCGAAGACGACTGCGGAGCTGAAAGCGCTTTGGAGCAACAACGCGGCGCTCGAGAAGGAGCTCAGCGCACTGATCACGGGTCAGAGTGACGCGAAGCGGCAGTACAGTCGATCGTCGCAGCAAAAAGAGCGATACGCTCGCTTGTTGGAGCGTCAAGTCGGTACGATCTGCTTTAGTGTCGGGACGCTATGAAGCGAACAAACCGATGGGCTGACGAGGAGCTGAGCTCGCACTGGATCCTGCGCAGCGCCACCAAAAGCCAAGCGTCGAGCGCGCACGCAATCGACACAACCACGCAGTGTCTCGAGCAAGAAGCAACGAAGAGCTCCAGAGCCGCTTCCACTGACGACAAAAGCAGTCAAGAGCGGCGCGCGATCGCAAGCGATGTCAACAACTGCATCACGTGCGCATGCCGCTGGTGTTGTCTCGAGCTCGCCAGCCTCTGCATCCGACGACTTTAGTTTGTCAGACGATAGTCTCTAGCGCTTGAGGCACTGATGATGATGGTGCTCAAGAGCACTCGTTGGCGTGTCGAGTACATGTTGCTCGACCATGAACTCGACGGTGTTGGCTCCAAATTTACAGCTTTCAATCAGCGAAACGCGCGACTCGTTGCTTGTTGCGTCGACTTGGTGCGAAGACGAGGAAGTAGAGAAGACGCGAGCGAGATGACTGAGCACGAGCCGCAGGAGTATCAGTACGCGAACGAGTCGCTCGACCAGTTTGCGACGTACGAAGACTACCTCGACTCGCAGCTCAGTGAGACCGACCTGTTCTACCTCGAAGACGAAGAGCTCGCGCGACAGCTCGTGGAGCTCGGGTACCGCGGCACAGGCGAGACGCTGCGGCGCGAAGACTTTGAAGCGCGCAAGCGAGCTGAGCGCGAGCGCAATGCGCAAAAGACAAACGTCCCCAAGCAGCTCGCGAGCGCTGGGAAAGATCTGTCGCAGTACCCGTTCTTAGCTGCGCTCGCGAGTCGAGAGGACCTCGTGCGCAATGGCAAGCTCACGTGCATCATCTTCATTCGCGACAAGAACGCAAAAGGGCAGGAGATCAGCGGATACATTGACTACGCGCTGCGGCTCAAGAGCGAGGCGTTCGAGGCGTACTTTGAGCGCAAGAAGAAGCTCCTGCCGAAAGCCTCGGACCTGAGCTACTACAGCTGGGAGACGCAGACGTCGACGTCCAACTCGACGCCCAACTTCTAGGTCATCGCCGACAGCGAAACGGGCCTTCTGTTCAAGAACAAGCGCGACCGCAAAGTCGTCAACGTCGATCCCAAGGTCCGTCCGTCTCCATGTGTGTGTGTGTGTCTGCTGCTGCTGCTCTACCGACATGCTCACGCTCGCTGGTCTGCGCTCTCACACACACGCAGGCAAACCCAGGCGACAACTCGACGCGATCGGAGATCAAGACGAACGAGTACCTCCAAGTCGTGATCTACGACCACATGACTCGGCGCAAGACGTAGGGACAGGGGTGAGAGCATGTCGGTACGTTTGTAACGAGAGCGCGAGCGTGATGGCAAAAACGAGCAGAGCTCTCTCTAGACTCTCGAAGACGAACCGCTCCGCGACACGTGCGACACACAATAGACAGAGATCGAGCGAGACGCCTACTGCGTCTGCTGCTTGCGTTGTCGCGTTGCTCCATCCTCTGCTGCTCTTCAGGTTCTTCTAGCGGCGCTTGGGATCACGCAATGCGGCCAATCATCCGCGACAGGACTTGCCGATAGCCGTCGGCCATGATGAACTGCTGGAACGGACCGACTTCGATCGCTTTGAAGATCTTCTGGTGCACCGACGCAATGAGCTCCACGCGCGGGTACTCCATCGTCGCAGCGTCCGACGAGTGCATCGCGAGGTTGAGTCGCCGACTGATCTGCTCCGTTCGCGTGAACGACTGCCGGAGCACGAGGAGCTCGTCACTCTCGATCATCGACAGCGTCTGGATCGCCTCCATGATCACGCGCAAGTGGTCCCACTCGTCCTTCGCACTTCGCCGCGGCGGGCGACTCCCCGGCGTCAGCAGCGCAGCCTCGCGCGCAAGGCACGAGCGCCGGAAGAGCTCGCACTCGATCCACGTGTCGAGCAGCACTTGCGACGGCGTGTTGTACACAAAATCGCGGAAGATCTTGAGCGTGTCTTCGCGCGAGATGATCTGCTGCAGGAGCGATGGCTCCGAGTACCGCGACCGGTACGGCTCGTCTTCGCTCCGTGACACCGCCTGTTCAATAGCAGTACAGTCCGTCAGACACAAGCGAGAGCGCATTGCTCAGAGACGCACTAGGCACTACGTACGTCCTCTGTGATCATGATCTCGGCCTCGTACAGCCGGTGGTTGTCGCCCGAGATGCTGATCTGGACGTGCAGCGCGTGGACCCACGCAACGTACTCTTCTTTTGTGCTCGCACACAGCTGCAGGCGATAGGCAAACGCACTCGAGTGTTAGCGCATGGACGCAAACTGGAGGCACCACAGGAGGTGCTGTACCTGGTACACGCGTCGAGGCGTGCGGAGCTCAAATGCGTGGGCGATGCGCTGGAGCAGACGCAAGCGAGAGAGTGGCGAGTGAGGGACCTGGAGCCAGTGAGACGAGGAAGCAAATGAGTGAAGAACGTACCAGCTCGGGCCGCGCTTTGGCCAAGTACGCGTTCAGGAGACTGACAGTAGTCACTTCGCGCGGGTTCGTCGACGACTTGCTGTACAAAAGCTGGTCGCCCTGCACACATCAGGACGTTCATTCATTCAATCACACAGCTTCAGGTGAGTCCACACGTCCATTCGTCCTTCTAGCCATTGCACCACGCACTCTTGCGCACCTTGACGACGAACCAGCGCTTGCGCCACACGTTCGGGTCCTTCACGCTCGCTTTCTGGAGGTATCCCGAGTGCACGCCCTGCAGTCCAGCACCACCACTCGTGTTAGTACGCAGCAGCAGTAGCAGATCTCTTGTCACGACAGACGCACTTTGCCGACGAGCATCGGGAAATGCAGCGCTTGGACTGCGACTGGCGCTTTCTTCTCAGGCTCTTCGAGGTCCAGCGGTGCACCACGAACGTCCTGTGAATCGATCCGTCGCATCGCAGTCTGTCAGTCGCTGCAGAGCTGTCTTGTCGTGTGACTCAGTCAGACGCACCTTGAGGATGAACTTGACTGGCGGGAGCGTGCGGTGCTTGGGCTTTGGACGGATCGTCCCGAGCGTCTCGTCGCTCTCCGCTGTGTTCGACCGCGCGCGGTTGAGTCGCTCAACGAGCGGCATCATGAGCTCATCGTCTCTCAACGTCCGCGCCGAGACCGAGTCTGTCAACACACATGGTCACACTCTTCAGGTCAGTTCTCTGTCCTTCGCCCGTCCTCCAACAGCTCATGAGTCATTCAACGTACTCGTCTCGGTCGGGAAGACCACAACGATGACGTAGAACGCAAAGTCGGCGCTCGGGATCTTGATCTTGTGCGCCATGGACTTGCGCACGTCGAGCACTGTGGTCTTTGCAAAGAGCTTGAAGACCGTCGAGGACGTGAACGTCTGGTTCTCGAAATAAATACGCGCGAAGACCGTGCGCTCGTCTGACGCGGGGCGCGCAGCGCTGCGCTTGCGCTCGTACGCGCTTGGCGGCGGCGTGGCCATCGCTGTCGGCGCGCGCCGGACGCTCGCTTTTGCAGGCGACGCAGTCGCACTCGAGTGCTTGCGCGCGGTGATCGCAACGACACTTGACGGCTGGAGGTTTGGCGACGCGTGTGCGATGTACCGCGGCTCGGCGTTGCTGCTGCTCGTTGTGCTCGCGGGCTTGCTCTCGACGCTCGCAGTGTCCATGTCGTCGTCGTTTTCGCTGCTGCTCGTCGTGTACGCGCGGTTGGGACGATGCTGGTGATGATGAAGGTGCTGCTGCTGACTGTGCGGGCGGTGACGGTAGCTGTGCGACTGGCTTTGATGGGTATGATGGCTCGGATGGCTGTGCGAGCGATGGTGGTGGTGGCTGTGATGGCTCTGACTGTGGGAATGCGCTGCAGTGTGCTGGATCGGTCGGTCGAGGTGGTGCTCTTGCAATGGCAGCGGCGGTTCGTCAAAGTCCTGGAGGTCGTCGGAGCGCACCGAGTGCACTTCTTCGCCGTCTTGGAGGTCGACGCCGTAGAGCGAGTGGTGCGGATGGTGCGATTGTGCGTGTTGCTGCTGGTGCGGGTGGTGGTGGAGCTCCATACTGAACGAGCACGCGCTTCAAGCGAGACGTCTGGGAAAATGCACGCGAGCGGGTGCTCAGCGAGTAGCGTCCGTGGTGCAGCGAGGGCGGAACGACAGAGAGCGAGAGAGCTGGTCGACAAGTCAGTCAGTCAGTCAGTCGCTCGCGCTGTGTGTCGCTGCCTGCTTCGTCTGTCAGTGCGGATGCTGCTGTTGCCGCTGCAGGTCGAAGACGTACTAACGCGCGAGTCGTGGTGACGCACGCAGCGCAGTGGTGGTGGACTGGCTGCTGCCTCTCGACAGTGCGAGTCGCTCGGTCGGTCGTGAGGTCGTCGTGCAGTCGCGCGACGGGCAACAATGCGCGTTGAACGGACACGCAGAAGCAAGCGACTGTCGAGCGCTCCGTGCGTCGTTGTCTTTCGTCACGCACAAGTGCAAACACAGAGCGACGCAGACGCGATGCAGACGCAGGTCGTCGTCGTGAGGTGGGGGGACCGAACTTGCGCGCGATTGCCGAACTCGTGTGAATGCGCGGTATAGTGGGCGCAAGTGACCGGTTCTCGAAAATCATTTCAGCGCTTTGTCAGAATCAATGTCTACAATTGCTTGTTTGAAGATATCATAAACGTGGACATGTGTTTTGGTGTATCGAGGCAGTTCGAGACCCGTCCGAGTCCTAGTTCTGTCTCGAGTCGGGCTCTTGCGAGTCGGGCTCTCGCGTCCAAGCAGTCAGTCAGCACGATGACCTTCCATTGCGGTGGTCAACTACGGACGTCCGTGACGGCATACTGCCAGTTCGCTCTTGCATTACGCACATCGTCCTCGCCGCTCATCAGTCGATTTTCGATTCAGCGCAAGCTGCTTCGCATGACCTCACACGACCTCACATACACAAACGCACGCAAGGCACCAAGACCACACACTCACTCACACGTCCTTCCGCGAAGCCTCTCACCGAGTCTCGCTCTTCTCCTTCGCCTTCGTCGTCTTCGTCATTGTCGTTGAGATTGCTACAGTGCGCTGAACGCTCGCTCGCGAGGTGGGACCGACCGCCGCTGTCGTGCATTCGCGAGCTTGAAGCGCGTCGCATTACTTACTCTTGATGCTCCGGGCGGACCAAACGACGACGACGATCGAGAGAGTCGGAAGGCGACTCGCTCTCCGCACAAGCGAGAGATTCAGCAGCAGGAGTGGAGACGCTGGAGCTTTGACTCATGCGATGTGCATGCTGTTGTGTGTCTCGGCAGCGGAGCTCCGTCTGCTCGACCAAGGAGCTCACACCGCGACTTGAGATGACTTGAGCGAGTCTCTTTCTGCTAGGTCGTTCATGTAAGCGAGCACTGTTTGAAGTGCTGGCAAAGCTCACATGCCGGACATCAAATGGTGCTAGCTCTGCTTGTTGATACTGTACGTTGTCAAAGACTGGAAAAGCGCTATGTGGAGCTATCGCGCATGCCAGAGCGTGCGCTGAGCTCGTTCAGCATCATCATCCAGCGCGTGCTCGTTGTTCAACCGGAGCTCGTCGGAGCACTCAAGTTTCGATGGAGCAGAACCAAAAATCTGTGACGTGTGTGAAATGCGAAACGACTTGCTTGCTTTAATGGAGCGATGAGATGCCATCGCTCGACACACGCAGAGCAGCTCATAGGAGAGTAGAGCACATGTCCGCGTACATCCGTCGCTCGTCATGCCGCTGCAGCAATCGACAGCGACAAGCAAGCCTGACGGCAGCAGCAGCGAGCGCCTCGGTCCTGCAGCAAATGACCGTAGTGGCAAACAAGGCGATGTCAAAATGCTGCTGGCAATGAAAAGGAAGAAGACGACGATGACGAGGAAGACGAAGACGAGGAAGAGGAGGAAGGCGATTCGACGCAGACGATCGTCGACATGGGTCGCCACGCGCGCATGCAGCGCATCCAGAAAGTGCTCTTTGACCAGCTCGTGGGCAATGACGAGCGCATTACGCTCGAGCTGCGCGAGAAAGAGGAGGAGCTCCGGCGCGTGAAGCAGTCGCGCGAAGACATTGGCGTGTCGCTCTACGGCGTGCAGCAGCAGCTCGCGCAGCTCCAGATGGCGCTCGAGGCGTCCCATCGGAAGCTCAATGCGACGCACGACGCGCGGTTTGCGTCCGAGGACCAGCTCGACGACTGGAAAGAGAGCTTGAACCAGAAGAAGCTCGAGACGTAGAAGAACCGGAGCCACTTGTACAAGACACAGGCGGAGCTCGACGCGCTCAACTCGACGCTCCGACAGGTCGAGAAGTACAACGACGAGATGAAGAACGAGATCGCACGGACGCAGCGCGCGGCCCAGAAAGCCGAGGAGACCATGACGACGATGGAGAAAGACAAAGTGAAGCAGGACCTGTACATCGACAACTTGAACGAGCAGATCAAGAGCTTGCAGGACAAGATCGCAGTGACGATCGCGCAGCACAAGTCGCAGAAGCTCGAGACGGCGTCAGCGGACGAGACGCTCCGCGAAGCAACGGCGCAGATGGAGGCGATCGCGTTCGAGAAGAAGCAGCTGATGCAGCAGTGGAAGAGCTCACTCATTGGCATGCGGCAGCTCGACCACGCGCTCCAAGCCACGCAGACTGCGATCTCGACTGTGACAGAAGACGACATGGTCGTCGCGTCCGAGATCCGCGGCTACAAGCACTCGATCGAGCGCGCACAGGCGCTGCACGAGACGCTCGTGGGGACGATCGAGCGCTTCAACGCCGAGATCCGCTTTGTCGAAGACCAGATCGCGACGCTGCGGCAAGAGCACGACCGCTTGGCCGAGCGCTACAACATGCTCACCAAGTCGCTGCGGCAGACCGAGACGCAGACGAACAAAGTCGGCGGCGAGAGCAAGAAGCTCGAGCTCGAGACTGCACAGGTGCAGCAGCACCTCGAGACGACGCAGCGCGAGCGCCACGCGCTCGAAGACGAGATCAGTACGCAGAAGAGCGCGCAGACGACAGTCCACAAAGCGGCACACAACCTCACAAAGGAGACGCAGCGGCTCCAGGGCGTCGTGCACGAGAAGGAGATCGCGCTCGCGAGTCTCAAGAACGAGCTTGCGCGCGTGAGCGTCGACATCTTGAACGTCCAGGCGCACGTCGCGCAGCTCGATGAGACGCAGGACAAGCTCGTGCGCGAGCTCAAGCACGAGGACGTGCAGGTTGAGAAGCTCGAGCTCGAGATCCGGCAGCGGAACGACGAGATCGAGAAGAAGATGCTGCGGCTCGACCGGCTCAATAAGAAGCACGAGCAGCTCGTGGCGAAGCTCAAGGACGAGAACACCGGGCCGCTCGAAGCAATGGTCAAGAACCTCCTGAAAGAGACTACGGCGGTCCGGACGCACAACTTGGACAAGCAAAAGGCGTGGCTCGCGACGCAGACGGCGCTCGTGCACTTGAGCGCCGAGGCGCAGGACATTGGCGAGACGAACCAGGAGCTCAAGAGCAAGACGAGCGTCCTCGAGCAGAAGCAACTGCGGCTCCAGTGCGACCTCGACGCCATGAAGAAAGACATCAAGGACCTCCGTGCGAGCATCGCAGGCATGCACAGCGACACGGTCAAGCTCAACGACCTCATTGCGCGCAACGCGAGTCGCCACGACGAGCTCCTGAACATGAACCACGGCCTCGAGATGGAGTTCAAGCGCGAGCTCAAGGACCTCGAAGCCGACGCCATTGCGATGGAGCAGCGCGCCGGGGCGCTCAAGCGCGAGAAGCAAGACTTGCTCGATCGGATCGTCGACGTCGAGCGGCAGATCATGCTCTGGGAGAAGAAGATCCAGCTCGAGAAAGAGACGCAAGCGGCGTTCGACCCCGAGGTCGGTCAAGCGGAAGCCAAGTCGATGGAGAAAGAGATCCACCGCATGCGCTTGCGGCTCGAAGCGCTCCAGCGCAGTCAGGAGCAGATGCTCCAGGACATGGAGCAAGCGATCCACAAGCGCGACCTCATTGCCATGCGCGGCCGGAGCAAGAAAGACTCGGAGCTCACGTACGCGTCGCTCACGACCAAAGTCTCGACGCTCCAGAACAACGTCCGAAAGACCGAGAAAGACACGGTGAAGCTCGACCGAGCGATCAAGCAGAAGCTCGTGAGCGCCGAAGACGTCGCGTTCCAGCTCGAGAAAGCTGCTGCAGAGCTCCGAGTCGACGAAGAGCGCAGCGCGAGGCTCCAGAAGAGCATCAACAACGCGCTCTACGACAAGCAGCGGTACATTGACGCCGAAGCGCGCAAGCTCCGGCTCGTCAAGCGCTTCGAGAGCTTGCGCAAGACGCCGAGCGGCAGTGCGCCGCAGGACGACGCCAAGGCGCGCGACGAACTCGACAAAGCGCAGCATGCGCTCGACGCCGTGAAGCAGATCATTGGGCAGCTCTAGCAGCAGAGTCCACACTTGAGCGAAGTGCTTGCGCGCGTGCTGCTGCTGGCTGAAGAGCCGCCGGTCTAGTGCGCTTGTTCGGCAGGAATCATACTAAGGACAACGCGAGAGAGAGAGCTCCGTTGTGTGTGTCTATCGATCGCCTGCTCTACTCTATCGCTCTCGGTCTGTCTTGCTAGCTCTCTCAGTGTCACTCACGCACTCACGATGGCTCGAGCGCCGCGTCGAGGAAGGACTGGAGACGCGTGGTGCTGTCGAGAGCGTGCGGCACGGAGCTACTCCGCAGGGCTTCGAGAGACCGTCGATCGCGCAAGTGCATACTGTGCAAGAGAGATCCACAGACGCCCACGTAGAACGGCGTTGTGAGCGTCTGAGCTCCCAGACAAGAGGACACAAGAGACGTACTTGAGGTAGTCGATGCGCGTCGCGAGGAGCAGAGCGAGCACGTCGGTCGCAGCACTTGGTGCGCGCCAGAGCATGTCGAAGAGCTTGACGTTGCGCCAGAGTGCGAGCGACCAGTGCGAGCCTGAGCGCATGCGAGAGACTTCTGTTGGCGCACGCGCGACGCTCTGGCAGATGCGCTTGAAGAGCTTGCGCATCCACATTGGAAACGACGGCGACCGCAGAACGAGCTGCGGGACATGGTGGCTCGCTCGACGGCTCAAGTGGTGACCGCGGTCGACGACGTTCGCCTCTTGCTGCAGCGCTTCGAGCTCCAAGAGCAGTGCGACTTGCGCATCAAGGACGTCGTCAACGAGCAGACGCGCTGCGCACACGCTGTCGTCGTCCTCGTCCTCACGATCGCGACGACTGCTACGCTCGCGACGCACGCGGTGCGTGAGTGCGACGACGAGGTCTTCGACTGGCGTCTCAAGGAAGAAGTGGAGACGCTCTGGCAGCAGCTGCGCGCCAACGCACATGCTTCCGAGGACTAGCAGCAGACTCGCGACGTACTCGAGCGCATCAGCATCGAGTGAGCAGCAGTGGCGACTGCTACTTGTGCCATCATCGCCGACATTGTCGTCACGATCCTCGCTCTCGTGATGCACACTGAGTAGCGTGAGGACCTCGTGCACTAGGAACGCTGCAAGTCCCGTGTCGCCAGTGGCAAAGAGCGCGCGGTCAGCAAAGAAGAGTCGCTGCAGCGGGCGGTTGCTCGTGCCAGCGACCGCGAGCTCATGGAGTAGTTGACACTTCTCGAGACGCGTTGATGCAGCGACAAGGTCACCGATGAGTCCATCGAGCAGCTCTGCGAGTTCACTCGCGTCGCTCTCTGTCGCTGCTGCGTCTAGCGGTCGAAGCACTGCGTTCTATGATGAACAGCATGCGAGTCAGGGACTCTAGGACGGACGGACAACGTCGGACCTAAAGACCCCACGTCACTCGAGCAAGACGCACCTGGAAGTACGTCTCGAACGCCTGCGAGACGTAGAAGAACACGCGCGAGTCCGGCTCGAACGTGCTCACAAAGTACTCGGTCGTCACGAGCGTCTCGGACGCCTGCGCTGGTGCCTTCGTTGCTTTCGGCGATTTGGCACTCGGCGGTGGCTTCTCGCGCACGACAATGTGGAAGAGCAGACTCGATGGCTCAAGCATGAGCCCGCGCTGCCCTGACAACGTCGGCGACGCGACATCGACTGCGACAACGCGCTTGAGCGGAATGCGCGTCGGTGGCGACGTGTGTGTGCTCGCGAGTGGAAAGAGGTAGATGCAGTCGACTGCGAGCGCTAGGAGCTGAAAGCTCCGCGGCGCAGTGGGCGTCGCAGCCACAACGGCTTCGTGGCAGAGCACGTCGGCAAACTGCGCGGCATTGAGGACACTGCGGAGGCGCTCGCGGTCGAGATGGAGCGGCCGATAGCGCGTCGGCGACGTCGGCGCACTATCGCTCATGCTGCTGTCAAGAGCAAGCGAGTTGCTAATCGACACGACGGAGGAGGTAACGGTGTCTCTATTACTGGCAAATACATAGCGTGGGTCGCTCGCTGCAAGGACTCGAGCGGCTTATTCGTCGTCGTCGTCATCGTCCTCGTCCACTTCGTCGTCGTCTTCCTCCTCGTCTTCCTCGTCATCATCGTCGTCGTTCTCCGCATCGTCGTCCTCTTCGTCATCATCGCCTGCACATAGTACAATAGCAATCGCGTGAGTTTATATGCCAAAGTTGCGAACGCCATCAGCCAACAGTTGCTAATGCCACATACCTTCGCGGTAGACGATCTTCGCCGTCGGTGCATCGCCGCTGTCTTCGCCGTCAGTCGCAGCTTCGTGGATCTGGCCAATGACGAGACTCAGCCGACCTGCGAGCTTCTGGAGCTGGTCGTGCACCTTCAGACGGTTCTCCAAGATCTGGTACAGCGCCGAGAGGTTCTGGACCAAGTCGGGCTGCGTCATCAAGTACGCCGTGTGGTGCAGGAGGATCGAGCGGATCCACGGACACAGGCGCGCGCAGCGACCAGGGCTCTTCTCAAACTTCATCACGAGGATCTCGAGGAGCTCGAGCACTTTCACAGACGACACGCGCTTGATCGTGTTGCTAATCGTCTTGCTGTCGCGCGTGCGGAGACAGTACTCGAGCATCGCGTTGTCTTTCGACTGCAGCGCCTGCTCGAGGACGCTCGAGAGCGACGACGCGTCCGGCTTCTCGCCCTGCGCCGCCGCCAAGTCCGACGCGTCGCCGCGCACGAGCTCCGCCGCCAAGTCGCTCTCGACGCGCTCACGCAGAGCTTCGACGCGCTCTGCGAGCGTGAGGTCGTTGTCGTCGCCGTTCGCAGCGAGGTCGTCAAAGCCAGCGGTCGTCGCCGTTGCGTCCGTGACGTCAAGGCCCTTGGCGAGTCCGCTGCGCTCCGCGAGCGTCGGCACGCGCGTCTGCTCCTTCTCAGCTGCTGCGTCTGCGACCTTTTGCTTCTTGCTGCGCGACGCCGCGTCCTCAATGAGCAAGTGCTCGCTGACCGGCGCGAACGCGAGCGTGTCCTTGCGCTGGCTCTGCTCATCCACGAGCGACACGCGCTCAAACACTGGCTTCAGGGCCGAGCCGCGCACAATGAGCAGCTCGTTCGCGACGTCCGCGGTCGCTTCGACTGCGAGAACACCGGCAGACGCCGTGCTGCTGCTGCTGTCGTCGCCAGTGACAACCGACGTTGCGTCTGGCGCAACTGGCTTTGTCGACTTGGCGCCGCTCTTGTACGTCTGCGTCCAGACAAAGAGCGACCCGGAGCTCGCGACCGCTGCGAGCAGCACGTCCGTTGTCTTCTTCTTTGCGCTCTTGCTCGCCTCAGCGCGCGCAAAGAGCGCAGTCGGCGCGCTCGGCATCGAGAAGTTCACCGCCGGTTCGTCGCTCGCGGTCTCGTGGAGGTCGTACATGTTCACGAAGCGGCCGCCGACGGTCGACGAGAAGAGGAAGCGCGAGCACTTGGAGAACGCGAGCTGGTTGACCGTGGACGAGAGCCCAGCGACGAGCTTGCGCGCCTTCTTGCCGGACGTGAGGTCGAACGTCCGGATCGCCGTGCCACCGACTGCGAGCACTTCGTCGTTCGCAGACACCGCGAGCTGGTGCGCGCCTTCTGCGCGGAACTTGCGCGCGACGGAGCCCTCTTTCACGTTCCACTCGAGCACGTACTTCTCGCTCGAGCACGAGTAGAGCAGGTTGCCCTGCGCGTTGAACGCCACGTCGTTCACGGCTGCACCGTGTGCGTCCTTGTCCTGCTCGCTCGAGAGCGTCTGCACGACTTCGCCCTTTTGCAAGTCCCACACAACAACAACGCCTGCGCTCGTGCCGAGTGCAATGAGACCAAGCACAGAGGCGGACGACGACGACGCCTTGGCGCGCTTGGCGCTCTTCTTGAGCAGCGGCGAGGTCAGTGTCCACGCAATCGACGTGTACTTGTAGCTCAAGTGGTCGCGCTCTTTCAAGTCATGCTGCAGCACGCCGGAGCTCTGTTTGTATTGTGTGCATGAGCAAGAGAGTGTCAGTACACGGGTACATCGACACAGGAGCAGGAGCAGCCGAAGCGCTCATGATAACAGCATGGGGGACGCACCACGTCCCAGACTTTGAGGCGGTTGTCCTCGGACACGGCCGCAAAGTATTCCTGCGAAGGCGCAAAGAGCTGGAGCATGGTCGTCGCGGCGGGCGGCGGCAGGAGGTCTCGAGCGCTCGAGCGATCGATCGAATGAGTCGTCGAAACGGTGTCGGCTGCGTGTGTGCGACGCCACCACCAGTCGAGGTAAGCTCACTGGCGCAGAGCGACCCCAATGCCCGGGCTTTTGTCACTATCTATTTCGTTGACCTGTGCAGCTGCACTTGAATTGACTATAAAAATACGACCAAATGCAGCGCCAATCATTTCGATTCAGTCGCTGTGCGACGTGTGAGCGCGCATACGCCTCGAGCAGCTCTTCGAGCACGACCTCATTCTCGTCATGGCTCTCGCTGCTGCTGCTGGTGCGACTCGCTGCGACTGCAGCTGCTGCAGCGAGTGTCTGTGGCGTCTCGCAACGATCAGGTCTCGTTGGTGCATGCACACTGCCAAGCAGCGCTTCACCTGCGCTACTTCGGCGCTTTCGTGCGCTCTCATCGCTTGCAACACCTTGGCAAGTGCTGCTGCTACTGACTGTGCTTGGCGACGACGGTACGCTCGGACGGCGCGTCGTGAGCGCCAGTGGACTCTCTGGCGGTCGCTTTGCAGTCACGACAAAACGCCGTTGCGGTGCCTGCACACGGTGCTGTTGCTGGTGGTGGTGGTGCTCAAGATACGCGCGCGTTTGCACAATGGCTTTCGTTGGCGTGAACGACGTCGCTCGGAACCCGCCGCCAACGCGCTTGATCGACACTGGTCGCTTTGGTCGATGATACGACTGCGTAGGCGGCACGTGCGCTCTGTGTGGCACCTTTAGATTGACTGCAGCAGCTGGGGATGGTACGATCAGTAGCAGTAGTGATGGCGACGCCTCACTGCTGCCATTATCACCGTCTTCCTCATCTTCGTCATCCGAGAACAGCAGATCCAAACTGATGTGTCGACCCAGCTCTGGCGACGGAGCACGCTTGAGTGGCGACGCTGGTAACTCTACTGCCGCTGCAACAAGTGTGTCGCTAGATGCTCTGCAACCGTCAACTGGTGCGCGACGAGGCGACTCAAGCGCATGAAGCTTGTGGTGCCGCGCGAGTGCGAGCCGCTTACGCGTCTGGCGCTGCAGCACTGTTGCCGCTGCCATCTGCCGCTCCTTTTGCTGCTCGAGCGCTCGTCGCGCGCGCTGCTTGCGCATGAGGAAGCTCTTGGACGAACGCTGCAGCGTCCGTGCAGCGCACTCGCGCCTCTGATGCGCCAAGCGAGCGTCGCGCTCGTTGCGTGCGAGCATGCCACGCACATAGCGCTGAATCACCGATGCTGCGGCATCTTCGCGCTGCCGCTGCTCGCGCCTCTTCATTGACTGGTGGTGCAGCCAGAGCTTGCGCTGCCGTGCTACTTCGCGCTCGTGGCGGCGATGCTGGCGCCGCTCCGTATCGTCGCGGATCTCTTGCTCGCGCGCTCGGAGCTTTGCGAGTCGGTCCCCGACGATCCGCGCACGCTTGCTCGTGCGCTCGAGCACGCGCACGTAGTTCTCCATCGACGAGCTCTCGAACGGGATGCCAAGAAAGTGCTCTGTGAACTTGCCGCAGCGCGGTCGATGGAACATGTGCATCGTGCGGTACGCGTCGATCTGCACGCCGACGTTGCCAGGTCGCGCACATAAGAACGGGAGCTTGAGCTTCCTGGACGCGTCTGCACTGTTGGCGCCAACTGATGCACGCGCAGGAGCGCGCACTTCTTCGCTGTCCATCGCTCTATCACGTGTGGCGTCACGCCTCGCGTGTCAACGCAATGCCTCAGCAGTACGTACGTACGACACCTTCCACTCCAGTCAGCCATGAGCCCGAAGAGGCGTCGTCTATTCTTAGCTCACTGTTCTATTCCGAGCACGTCAGGTCACGCGCGACTCGACTCGACTCGACTCGACTGCTGCTTCAGACGCATCACCATCGTCCGAGTCGTCGTCGTCACTGGACGAGTCCTCCTCTTCGCTGTCGCTGCTCTCGTCTTTGTCTGATGAAGACGATGACGCGTCGTCGTTGTCTGCGTCGTCGTCTGCTTCCAACAGTCTCCGCTCCATGTCGTCGAGTGCCCAGCCTGTTGCAGCTTTCGTGAACGCGTTGACGTGAACTGCGAGACGCTCGCCGAGCTCCACGAGCGTGAGGTCGTCGACTGACTGGATCCAGACGCAGTAGTCCTGGACGTAGAGCGTATTGAGGAGGTACTGCGTCTCAGACTTCTCAACGATACGGTAGAGCGCAAGGAGCGCGCGGAGCACAACGCGCTTGCCGCGCACGAGGATCGCGACGGTCTCACGCAGCACGTGCATCGCCAAGTCGTACTGGCGCAAGAACGGGAACGCGAGGATGCGGCGCACGCCCGAGCGCACGACTGCTGCGAGGTCGCCAGTCGTGTCGAGCCACGCGAGCGTCGGACTCACGATACTCGCAGTCCACGTCGACTCAATGCCGCTGTCGCCCTGCGTCGTCACGTGGTCGTACACAAAGCCAATGAGGATGTCAACGAGACCGCCAAAGAGCGCCGGCTCTTGCTCGCGCGCAATGAGGAACTCTTTGTGTGGCAGACGCAGCAGCAGCTCTCGATCGGCGTCAGAGAACACGTCTGCTGGTGGCGCTGGTGCTGGTGGCGCTGGCGATGTAGCGGCACTGTCGAGCGTCAAGATGCGCAGCGACTCGGAGATCTGGGACTCGGACGAGCTTGGCGCCGTTGCTGGTGGTGCGACTTCCATGATCAATGGACGCGTCTTGACTGGCGCTGGTGTTGGTGCTGGTGCTGGTGCTGGCTGCACAACAGCGTACTGGCGCCAGAACGGCTCGTACTTGATCGCGAGTTGGTAGTACGGGTCGTCGTCTTTGTTGAGAAAGTCGAGACAGTAGCGCTCGACGTCAAACTGCGCGTCCTCGGCGGCTTCGCGGAGCACGCGGCGCTGCGGCGCGGGCGTGTGCTCCGGGTCTGGGAGCGACAGGATCTCGGACACTTCGCCGTGCCAGACGCGAAAGAAGTCCGAGTACGCGTCGTTGAAGCCATAGGACGGCGCGAGGTTCGTGATGCGGACGCTTTCAGCAGACGCCGCGTCGTCGTCCTTTGCGATACGCGCTTCGAGATCGAGCAGCGACGCGCTCGCTGCGCCAGTCGCAGGAACACTCGTGCGCAGTGGCTCGGACGCGTTACGATCGTCGCTCTCGGTCTCAGCTTCAGTCGCAGTCTCACGCGACTCGAGCACTTCGATCAGCGGTGCAGCGCTGCAGGACGCACATGTACATGAAGGAGTAGCTCGATCGAGTGAGCGCAGGTTTCACGAGGCACTAGAGCGCATGCGAGAAGAGAGAGACAAGATAGACGTACGGCTTGCGCTGCTGCAGTGTGACGTCGATCTTCGGCTCTTTCGGCTGCAAAAGCTTCGTGAGCATGTCGAGATCTTCAAAGTGCTGTCCCGGTTCTTTCTTGAACAGGTGCACGACGATCGTGCCATGGTCCTGCACGTCCAGTGCACGTGAGCGTGCGTGAGTGAGTGGCTGATAGAGATTGATTGGTGATGGCGCGTACGGACCTTGTTTGGGTCGTAGACTGCTTTGGCGAGCTCGTCGTCGACGACTTCGTGTGGGAACTGGAGCTTGAGCAAGTACGGCTTGCAGTAGAACGTAAAGTGCGTGCCGTCGACGTAGAACTCCATCTCGGACACGCGCACGTACGGCACGTGCACGTGCACGAAGACCCACGTAGCGTCCTGCGTGACGTGGAAGCGCGGGATCGTCGGCATCGCCCTCTTGCCCTTGCTCTTGTTATCGAGAGGCTTGTGCAGCTCTTGGCGTCACTGGTGCTTGTCACGTGAAACAATAATTATAGATCAATCATAGTAAATCAAGATCAAATGTTATTATTGTATTTGAGCATTTTCATGCAATAATATATTATGACAATACAATTTGACAATACACAATGGACTGTGTTGTTATGCAGTCTTGCGAAGCGATGGCAAAAGCCGAAGGTGCTCGAGGTCAAGCTCCCAGAGCTCTTGGACGTACTCGGCGCAGTGCAGCTCCACGACACGACAGTCGCATCGCTTCGAACCGGCCGCTTCACCATCTACAACCACAGCCAGTGAAGAACATTGCGTTGCGACTGCGGTACGGAATGTTCATCCTAGTGATGCGATTGTCGTTGACGACGCTTTTGTAAGTCGTGTCGTGTGTCATGCGCCACGGTCTCGCCGGTGAGTCCTGGATAGCGTCGCTCACGACTGTCACCGCGCTCGTCGAATGCGCTTTGTTTGACGAAGTCGTGTTCTTCCTCTGCAGCAGTGCCGCAGCGCAAGTGTGTAAACGATCGCGTCATCGACATTCTCGAGTCGCTTGCGCTCGTCAATCAAATGGCAGCGGATCCTGGACCAAGTAAACGCACCGCATCACAGCTCGGCTGTCAACTCGCTCGTGAAGAAGATAAGCAATGTGTGGGACCTCGCGATACTTTTCGTGGCGCTCTACTTCAGCGTCTCGGTGTCGTATAAAGGCTACTTTGTCGCGGACTTGGTCGAGCTCAGCCCCTGCGTCGCGCACGTGGCCTGGCGTCGAGTATTTGCTCGCCGTGCTCTGTCTCGTGAACCTCGTGTGCAAGGTGCAGCAGTCCAACTTCTTTACCTGCCAACTGCTCCTGCGCGACCACCGTCGTGCTGAGCGCATCTTGCTCACGCTCAACGTCATGCGACCATGAAGTGCTTGCACACACACGACAGTGGCAAGCGCATAGACAGCAGGTTTGACAACATGAGCGCGGGCAGTCGCCTCGTTGCACTAGCGGTGCGCCTTACGTGATGCAGTCGCTGCACTGTCGTGTGTTGCAAGCTGCTCTTGCGCGCGCCATTCGCCATCTTGCAATCGTCGATAACAAGTTGAAGTGATCGCCGTGTGAAAACCTTTCCATATTATTTCGCGTTCGTAACTTGATAATTGTATATCATAAAAGAAACAGCGATTGTTCTTTTTGTTTACAATGAGCTTTTCTTATCCGGTCATCCATTTGTGAAGAAATTCGTTGTATCTCGGTCATCGGCTTCCGCAGACGTCACCTCCCCACAAAAAGATCCCGAAGGACTGAGCAAGCACGCGAACGCAGCAACAGCAGCAAGCAACAGCAGTAGCAGCAGTATCGGCCGAGCAGAGCAGTAGACGCGATGACCGCAGCAGCGACGATGACCGCGACGACGACAGCAGCAGCAGCTACTAACGCAGCCCAGAGCGCGGGGCTCACGAGCTACTACCAGCAGAAGATCGAGCACCTCGAGCTCACAGTGCGCGACAAGACGCAGAACCTCCGCCGTCTCCAAGCGCAACGCAATGAGCTCAACTCCAAAGGTACGTGTGCCTGTTTGTACGACAGATCTATCGTGACTGTCTGTCTACATGTCGATACAACTCGAGCCTCATACGCGTATGCGCTCTCTCTCCATTACACGACAGTGCGTCTGCTGCGCGAAGAGCTGCAGCTGCTGCAGGAGCCGGGGTCGTACGTCGGCGAAGTCGTGAAGCAAATGGGCAAGTCGAAGGTGTTGGTCAAGGTGAACCCCGAGGGGAAGTACGTCGTGGACGTGGACAAGGCGATCGACATCACCAAGTGCACGCCGAACACGCGCGTGGCGCTCCGGAACGACAGCTACGTGCTCCACAAGATCCTCCCGACGAAAGTGGACCCGCTCGTGAGTCTCATGAAGGTCGAGAAGGTCCCCGACTCGACGTACGACATGATCGGCGGTCTCGACAAACAGATTCGCGAGATCAAAGAGGTCATTGAGCTCCCGATCAAGCACCCGGAGCTCTTTGACGCGCTTGGTGTCGCGCAGCCGAAGGGCGTGCTGCTCTACGGACCGCCAGGCACGGGCAAGACGCTCCTTGCGCGCGCTGTCGCGCACCACACGGACTGCACGTTCATCCGCGTCTCGGGCGCCGAGCTCGTGCAAAAGTACATTGGCGAAGGCTCGCGCATGGTGCGTGAGCTGTTTGTGATGGCGCGCGAGGCGTCGCCGTCGATCATCTTTATGGACGAGATCGACTCGATCGGGAGCTCGCGCATGGAGGGCGGCGGCGACTCGGAGGTCCAGCGCACGATGCTCGAGCTGCTGAACCAGCTCGACGGCTTTGAGCCCGCGCAGAACATCAAGGTCATCATGGCGACGAACCGCATCGACATCCTCGACGCGGCGCTCCTGCGTCCTGGTCGCATTGACCGCAAGATCGAGTTCCCAAACCCGACCGAAGCGGTGCGTCCTCGTGTCCTTAGTGCCCTTAGGTTGGCTGGTGTCCTAGCGTCAGGACGGACGGATTGACTGACTGATCCCCTCTCTCTCTTCCTCTTTGGTCGTGATCCTGTAGTCGCGCATTGACATCATGCGCATCCACTCGCGCCGCATGAACTTGCTCCGCGGCATCAACCTCAAGGTCATTGCTGAGAAGATGCCGACGTCGTCTGGCGCCGAGTGCAAGGCCGTGTGCACTGAAGCGGGGATGTTTGCGCTCCGCGAGCGCCGGATCCACGTGACGCAAGAGGACTTTGAGATGGCGGTGTCCAAGGTCATGAAGAAGGACTCGGAGCAGAACATGTCGATCAACAAGCTCTGGAAGTAAGCCAGCGCTTTCACACTCTCGCTCTCTTGAGAGCGAACTGAAGGCGCGAGAGCGAGCGAGCGAACGAGACGACGAGAACCGCGTGGAATGCGATCGATCACGAGTCGCGCTTTGCTTTCGTTTCGTATCCGACGTCTCGCGTCCTCTCTATCTGTCTAGGACTCTCGTTGTTCCTCCTACGACTGCTACTGCTGCTGCTTGGGCTCCCAGTTGTAGTTCTCAAAGAGCTGGTAGTCGACAGGGATCTTGGGAACTGGATCATCTTGTCTACAGCCGCGACTGGCATCGACGTGAACTGCTTGTCAAAGTTCGCAAACGCATCTGCGCGCGGCTGCAGCGGCGCGCGCACGTTCCGACTCAGGAGCTGGCTCCAGTCGATGTACTTGGCAAAGAACGCGTGCTCTTTCACGGCGTCGTGCCCTTTCTTGCGCGACCCGAGGCGCTCGACAGGGTCGACTGTCAAGAGCGCCTTGATGAGCGCAACGGCGTCAGGCGAGACGTACGGTGGGAACACGAGCGTCCCGGTCATGATGCGCGCGTAGAGCTTTGGGCGGTTGTTCCCGCTGTAGAATGGTGGCTCGCCCGTGAGCAGCTCAAAGAGGAGGCACCCGAGTGCCCAAAAGTCTGCAGCTTTGCCGTACCCGCGGCGTGGCGAGGTCCCAGACGCCTGCTGTTGCGCAGGTGCGAGCTTCTCGCCGAGCGCCAGGACTTCAGGTGCGAGGTATTCGATCGAGCCGCAGAACGTCATTGCGAGCGTCCAGTCGTCGACGCCGAGCTTCGAGAGCCCAAAGTCTGCGAGTCGCACGTGTCCTTGTTTGTCTAGCAAGACGTTCTCAGGCTTGAGGTCGCGATAGATGATGTTGTTCCGGTGCAAGTGCTCGAGTGCGAGGAAGACCTCGGCTGCGTAGAACGCTGCTTGGTGCTCAGGGAAGCGTCCGAGCTGCGAGAGGTGGAAGAAGAGCTCGCCACCGGGGCAGTAGTCGAGCACCATGTGCAAGTGGTCGATCGTCTGGAACGACGCGTGGATCTGGATGGTGAACGGGTGGTTCCGGCACATCGTGAGCACGGCTTTCTCTGAGAGCGAGTGCTGGTTCTGGTTCTGCGTCGCGATCGCCTTCTTGCTCAGCGTCTTGATCGCCACGAGCTGCCCCGTGCGCTTGTGCTTTGCGACCATGACGTGCCCAAAGCCGCCGCAGCCGATCATCTTGAGCGGCTCGTACTGCTTGAGGAGGTACCCGCCACTGTAGCTCTCGGCGAGACTGATCGCTTGCACCATCTTGATGTCTTTTGCCTGCGGCTGCTGTGGTGCAGAAGTGGTTGGAGCAGTGGCAGTGGATGCTGTCGCTGCAGCGTGGTCTGCTGAGCATCGTGCAGGAGACAGTGGCAGCGTTGCGCTCTTGCCACTTGGAGTCGCAGCCGACACTTTGAACATCGCTGGCGACGCAGGAGCTGCAGCGCTCCGAGACGATGCGCTTGCGAGCTGGCGCGGTGACGCAGCAAGTACAGGTCCACGCACCTGGCTGTCTCCACTCAATGGTGCCATCTTCGGTGTCTTCATGGGCGAGACTGCTGCGAGTGCAAAGCAAACTTGGTCGTTTGGTGGAGGTATGAGAGGAAGGAGGGGCGACGTGCGCGGCGTAATGCCAGCTTCGAGTGCAGCAGGACGCTGGAGCTGACGAGACGGTGATGCGAGCGGTGGGAAGCGCTTGGGCGGCCTCGGATTCAGCAGTGGCAGCGGACCGGCATGGATCGGCGCGGGAGGCGGTAGCTGTGGCTGCTTGGACCAGAGCTCCAGTCCTCTGGTGTTAGCACCACTTGAGAGCGCTCCAAGAGTTGGTGGAGGACGCTGCGCAGACAGGAACACTGAACCATGTGGGATCTTATGCGGAGATGGCGGACGAATCGCCACTGTGTGGTACGCAGAGGGCGTAAGCGACCCAGGCGTGCCCTTGTTCTCCGCCACTCCTGCGCAAATCGCAAGGAACTGCGATGCTCGCTGCTGCTGAAGCTGCTGTTGCTGGAGCACTAAGGGGAACGACACAGCGCGCACTCGCTGACCTCTTGGCATCAGCGCTGATGCATCGAACGCGCTCGATGGTGCAGTGATCGCGAGTTGCTCCGAGAGCGACGACGCCTCTGAGCGCTTGTGCACGAGACGAATCGGCGCAGTGTCGTACTGGACACGGGAGCCTGGTGACTCGATCGACGTTGCGAAGCGTATCCGCGAGCCATTCGTACCGCCGATGGTGACAGTGAACTTGATGTCGTTGGGACGACTACTAGGAGTGCGGCCGTGACGCTGTCGGTCCCAGGACCAGAACGGCCCGATGAAGTGGAAGAGCTTCCGCCCTGAGTTCTCAACAAAGCCCTTGATGCAGAGCTCGTGGCAGAGCTCGACTGCGAGCTCGTACTCGGCAACAATGTCGCTGTCCAAGAGCTCGAGGTTGAGTCCGCCACAGTCGGTCGCGAGCGCAGTCGTAGATCGACGGCGGAACGGAATGAGTGTGGGTGTCTGCGCGGCGCTCGTCATAGCGCGCAGCGCTCTCGCTGCAGTGGACGGAACAGGAGTAGGGTCGCTCCCGCTGCTGTCGTCGAGGAGCTGGCACTTCTCTGCGTCTCCATCGTCGTCGTCGGTGACATGGTTCGCATCGATGCCGCTGCTGCCATCGCCTCGGTGTCGAACATCGACGCTAGCGCTGCACTGGACGCGTAAGAGTCCCTGACGACCTCCACTCGTCGTTCGACAGATGAAGCTCTTGGTGTCTACGTCGTCGCGCGAACTGCTCGCACCGGACATTGAGCGGCGATCGGCGAAGCTGTGACGTCCTGCGCTGGCGTCTTCATCGTGAGGTGGTGTCGAGTCCGATAGCGTTGCTGTCTCCTCAGTAGACAATGCTGCACTGGTTCTTGAGCGCCGCGACCAGAGCATCTTGTTGCTCAGTCCACTGAGCGTAACGAGTCGAGACGGTCGGGTCTTGGCTTTCGGCAGCAGCGCGGATGCAGCTCTGCCGCTGCTACTGCTGCTGCTGCTATCACTTGGACCGAAAAACTGCTCGTGTCGATGACGCGCACCAGCACTTTCGAGAACTTGCTCGACCTCGTGCACTTTGGACGCTGGAGCTTTGTGATAGTGCAAGATGATGCTGCCTGGAGTACCAAGAGATAGCGAGGGGGAGGGGGAAGTCTCTTAGGTCTTAAGACGTTCCGCAAACAACACTGCGAAGCTCTCGTCCTGCGCTGTGGCTACAGACCTCTCTGGTGTCCTGGGCTAGTAGTGTGCCTACTTGCTGGTACCTCCTACCGTCGATGCCTTCAG